>CAUYRT010083006.1:0-28919 GCA_963574885.1 Lepilemur ruficaudatus
AGTCTAAGAGAAACAAGAGAGAGCTGATTTAACTCAGCTATGCTCAGGCCCTATGCTCAGGTCCCCCAAAGTCATATTAGCTTCAGAAAATAAATAGAAGAAAACGTATTAAGATTCAAACTCTTGCTCAGAGAAAAAAAATTGCATTGAATACAGTGAGAATCAAGTCAAGAAGTCATCCATATCATAACAGAGCCAAGCCTGGTCAGAACTGACCAAGCAAGAAAAAAATAAGAAAAGAAATGTAATGAAAACTCTAAAAACATATTATACAAAAGGAAGGAAGGAAGGAGGGAAAGAAGGAAGGGAGGGAGGGAAGGAAGGAGGGAGGGAAAGAAAAGACCTGGAAAAAAAACAAAGTTGAAGACCAGAGGAAATTATTAACAATTTGTTTCATGCCATAGCATGTGTTAATGAGAATATGAATTCAATAAAGTATGAGCTCAAAGAGAAGATGATAAAACCACAGAATGAGATTAAAAGGAAGATTTGACTGAACTTCTATTATCACAGAACTAATGTATAAACTAGAGGATGGCAAGGAAGAATAGACACCACTGAATATGAAATTTTAAAAGACAAACTATGAATTCAATTAGAATAACACTAAGAAATGGAGAAAAAAAATAAAAGATCAAAATCCCAAATAATGATAATTGGTGTCTCTGTGCTAGAGAAACTACAGATGAAATCGGAGCTGTGGTAAAAGATTGATAGCAGAGAAATCTCCACACCCTCACCCCAAGTGAAGGAAAATCTGCACTTGCAAATCAGTTCCAAGAAAATTTGATATAAAAGGCTCAATATAGACACTACATTGGTTAGTTACTGCTGAGCATCAAGGACAAAGAAAAAATTCTTTAGCTGTCCAGAAAAGCATATTACCCACTGTAATGGCTAATTTTATGTGTCAACTTGACTGAGACATGGGGTGTCCAGAAATTTGGCCAAATGTTATTCTGGGTGTGTCTGTGTGAGGGTGTTTCTGGATGAGATTAACACTTAAATCTGTAGACTGAGTAAAGCAGACTACCCTCCCCAAGGTGGGTGGGTCTCATGCAAGCAATTGAAGACATGAATAGAGCAAAAAGACTGGGTAAGAGGGAACTCCTTCTGCCTGGTTACCTGGGCTGGGACATCTGTCTTTGCTGGCCTTCGGGCTCAGACTGAAACACTGGCTCTTTCTGGGTGTCAAGGCTGCTGGGTTTTGGACTGAACTTATACTATGGGCTCAGGCCCTCAGATTCACACTCAGACTAGAACTACACATTAGCTTTCTGGAGTATCCAGCATGCTGACTGCAGATCTGGAAACTTCTAAGCTTCCATAATTGCATAAGCCAATTCTTTATAATAAATCATATACACATGTAGAGGGACAAAAACACACACACACACATATCCTGTTGGTTCTGTTTCTCTAGAGAATACTGACTAACACACCTACAAAGGTGAAAAAAATCAGACTGGCCTCCTCTGTCTTCATAGTAACACACAATGGCAGAAAAATGGAGAAATATCTATAAAATTCTAATGAAAAGAAACTGTAATTCAGGAGCATTAATTCGGTTATGACATCTCTCTAGTATAAAGGCAATGACAGATATTTTCAAGCATGAAAGAACTGGGAAATAGCACCAATGTGCCCTTCATGAGAAAATATCTGACAATGAAATCCAAGCAAATAAGAGATGAACCAAAATAAAGATCAGAGAAGCTCCGGTACAAAGACTGATGGGGAACAAGACGTCCATTTAAATAAAGAAGTTATACTAACACAATGGAAATTATAATATAGAATGTAAACATTATAAATCTGGATACTTCAAAAATAATAATATAACTAACAGCCAATGAGAGATGGGCAAAGGGGAGATGGAAGAGTGTCAATGTTAGTGCCCTCATTTTTACTATCTAAAATTGGGGGAAAAAATACTTTCATTTTTTCTGTTCTTCACACCTCTTTTATAACCTTAGAAGGATATTTTCAGAAATATCCCTAGTGGAGAAGAAACATTTTTTTGAAGTTCAACAATTCCTCCTGTTGTGTTTCATTTTTTTTTCTTCTATCAAATTCGATGGTTTTACTGAGAAACAGCACTTACGTCATGATGCCAGTTTTACAAAATATGTCTATTTGAGTGCATGCAGAGACAGACGCAAGTCCATCCAGGGTTCACTGTGGCAGCTTCTAGGTGGTGGCGTTCTAGGTGATTCACTCCTACTTTTCATTTTTACTTCCCTAAATGGTTTGAATTCTTTTTAAAAAACAGTTAAGAAGTGTTTTTTTTTTAAAAAAAAATACTGTGAGTTAATATGTAAATTAGCTAATATGTATCTAATTGTCCTTGTGTTTTTAAAATAAATTTTCGATTTCTAAAAATATCAAGTGGCTCCCTATCTTCTTGCTATTAAAAATTTGATGTGGTGCTTACAAAGAATGACTTAAAACGCTTTCATGCACCTTTCCCTGTACTCTCTCTCAACGGAGAGAGCTAGAAAATCTTAGGAAGTATGAAAGGAAGAAAAGTAAACCTTTTACTCTCTCCCACTTGAAATATACATGACTGCAGTGCCTGTATTTTGCCTTCATGGTAAATAAATAAAAATGACCCAGACATTGCCTTCAATAGGGCAGAATTCATACAAGTGTGGGCAGTAGGTTTGAATACTGACTGTCATTTCTAGGTTTGAATAGAAACCTAGGTTTAAATAGTGACTCTCTGAAATCTAGATTTGAATACTGACTTTCATTTTCTAGCTGTTTTGCCTTGGCAGGTTCTTCGTTCTGATTCATAGGAAACAAGACCACTGAACATGGTATATGACGGTAAGAATTAAACAGACAACATGTGTAAATAAACTGGCACATGTTAGGTACTTGGTAAATGGTAGGTATTATTATTTTCAAAATAATTATTTTATTAAATCAAAAGGAAGGACTTGGAGGAAGGACCAAATTGGAGAACATTCTAGAATCCTCTCCAAAGACAGCTTTTCCCACTTCTATGACATCTATTAAGTTTTTTGTGTCTGTGGCAGGAGTAAGAGGGCCCTTTCCAGGGGAGCTGGAAATGGACAGTTACAACAATAAAAAGTGGTAGAAGAGGCCAGGCGCAGTGGCTCATACGCGTAATCCTAGCACTCTGGGAGGCCAAGGAGGGAGGACCGCTTGAGCTCAGGAGTTCAAGGCCAGCCTGAGCAAGAGTGAGACCCTGTCTCTACTAAAAATAGAAAAATTAGCCAGGCATGGTGGCCTGCACCTGTAGTCTCAGCTACTCGGGAGGCTGAGGCAGAAGGATTGCTTGAGCCCAGGAGTTTGAGGTTGCTGTGAGCTAGGTTGACCCACAGCACTTTAGCCTGGGCGACAGAGGGAGACTCTATCTCAAAAAAATAAAAAATAATAGAAGAGCAGGAAGAGTGCTCTTTCCTCCTTGGTACCTTGTAGACCCATACACACCTTGGCCCATTCTGGACTGAAATTTGAAATCAAAGGGAGGTCTCTGCTCACGATTTCTTGGAATCACTTTGTAGCGTGTGTCTGGATTAATTTTTATGAGCCCTTGGAGTATATCATTTACCAAGTTGTAAAGTGCAGTCGGGTTGCTTGACTTCCCAGAAACCAGGTTCATGAGATAGCCCTGAGCCTTTTCGGGTGAATGAATGACCACAATGAAACCCCTCCCTGCCCTTCACTGAACTGTGGCTCTTGGGAGTGTAGCTCTGCTTGTGTCACTGGGGTGCGGAAATGCTTTCCAGTCCAGCTCGCAGAACCGCAGAGCCGTGCACACTCCTCCTCCTCCTTCTCCTGAGCGGGACGTTGACTCGGCACACACAGCTGTCCAAGGAGGAACAATTCCTGAAGCAGTACACTTTAGGCTTGGCTTTTGTGAGAGAAGAATAAACACAAGCTTCGTGGAGAGTAGAGATAAGAATATACTGTGCTCTGGCTACAGGTCCAAGTCCAATGTCTTACGGTCACACAGCCCATCCCCTGGGTCGTTGGCACTGAGTTTACCAGGATAAGGGCACTCTCGGGCTCTAGGCCGACGCCTGGGCCAGCCTGGACAGCACTCTCCCTCCCTCAGGAGCCGATGAGCCGTATATGCAGCAGGTCCACAGTTGCTGGGATGAGTTATGGAACTTTATCTTCTATTATTTTGAGAGGAAGGAGGAGCAAGGTACAAATGCACTTTGTAACGCTCTGTTAGGCGCCCTGCAAAAAGCTGGAGCTCTCAGCTCTGTGTCACAGTCCAGTGTGGGCCAGGCCGGGGCCTAAGAGCTAAAGGCTGGAAACGCTCGCAGCAGCACTTGCTCGCGTTCCTTCCACGGCCACCTCTCCCCGAGAACGGTGAACTCTCCAAGGACACAGTCTCTGTTTTCTCTTTCAACTGTGCAAAGCCTGTTACTAACAGAGCCTCAATAAATGTTCAGTGAATAAGAGAATAAAGGAATTAATATGGAGACAATTACAGTAACTTTCCAAACGGATTCCTTATCTCTTAATCTTTTCCTTCCTATGTTTCCCTGCCTGCTTCCTTCCCTCCAAATGCTTCATTCCGTCTTTCAAAACTCCTCACTGGCTTCTATTTGCCTATACAGAACAGGCCTAACTCATTAGCCTGGCACTCAAGGCCACACAAACCTTTTCCAATACAATATTTTTATAATTCCCTTCGTATTTCCTGGGTACGCACCAAACTCGCCCATCCTTTCCTGGCTTCCCTGCACCCCCCTCAGGTTCCCACTACAAGTTGTTCTGTTCATCTGGAGCCCCTTTTGCTCTATCCCTACACATCCAAGCTTCACCTCGCTGCGTTTGAAGACTTGGTGCAAAGAGGCTCTCAATAAATGATAAATCATCACTGATACTGGGAAATTAATTTCTTCTCTTTTGTTAACTCTTCAAGCATAGGATTATGTTGAGAGAGCAGCAGTCTTCACAATTCAGGAGGAACTCTGAGTGGGCAATCTCTGTGTGGTGTTTGGTTGTAGGAATAGCTTCTGCATTAGGCAGGGTTCTCCAGAGAACCAGAACCAGCAGTATGTGGAGAGAGAGAGAGATTTATTTTAAGAAACTGGCTCATGCAGTTATGAGGCTTGATAAATCCACAATCTGTAGAGTAGGCTGGCAAGGCTGGAGACCCAAGGAGAGCTCAAAGGCAGTTTGCTGGCAGAATTCCTTCTCACTCAGGGAAGGTCAGTCTTTGTTCTATTAAGACCTTCAGTTAATTGATTGAATGGGACTCACAACATTATGGAGGATGATCTGCTTCACTCAAAGTCCACTGGTGTAAATGTTAACCTCATCCAAAAAAAAAATACTTTCACAGAAACATCCAGAGTAACGTTTGACCAAATATCTGAGCACCACAGCCCAGCCAAGCTGGCACACAAAACTAACCATCACAGCTTCTGAACACCCACCAGGGTGCCCTCCCACCATCGCCATTACCAACCACAAGAGGGAAAGTTTCCCCTGGCCCTTAAAATTATCCCACTTTTCCCCCAGATTCGTCACAAAAACTAGCCCTATGAATATTAATTAGGCTGCTCCCATAAAACAGGGCACAGAAATGCAGAGCATTTGAGAAGATGGTTGGAATGAAGGTTCTCATTAGCACAGCTAAAATATGCTCCTGCTTTCAAGAATCATATTCAGAGAAGTAAAAGGACATGATTAGGAAAAATTCAAACAGCACAAGTTATCAAGTTCCTAAAGAACACATTTCTGGTTCTACGATTACCTGCTATTGTATAAGTGTGGCGGCCTGGGCACACCCTACACCCACCTGGGAATCAAACATTTGCTACTTGCATAATCCCTCCTCTTAATTCCTAGAATTGTTGCTTGTCTTTCCCACGCCCTTTCTCACCCCCCCTCCTTCCTGGAGGAGGGGCCGAGTCCTCCGCAGATAGACCTTCCCGGGAAAGTAGCAGGTCAGGTCGTTTAAAGTGCAGCCAAAACCCTCATCCTTATCTCACTGTCAATTGTCATATAAGGAAATAGTTCGGGCACAGCCATGCCTCCTCTTCCTCCAGGTCATGAGTTATTTTCCTATAGTTCTTTTCTAATCAGTCCTACCTAAAACAGAAGCTCCAGAGCAAACCTCCGCCATGTTTACCCCAGGCCTGGCAGAGACCGAGGCTTTCATTCTTGTTGGTGTGAGATGGGGAAGATTTGGACACATTGAAGGTAATGACCTATGGAGTTTCCATGAATATATGATCATTCTCCTGATATGGTTCTGCATAAATTCAGCTACTGTGGGCTTGAGGATTCTGCTGACAGGCCACCATCATATGTGCATAATATGTATATTCACAGTGCACAGTATGGAGCGCATACCTACGGAATTATCTGCCTAGCACATCTTTGCTGAGAATTTATTTCCTCAGCACCCCTCTCTCACAACTCCTCCTCTCCTACACTTTGCCACAGGGGCCGCCATACATATACATGACAGCCCCGCTTCATTCATCCACAGGTTGGCACTGAACTTAAGCTGGGCCACAGTCCTTCTCTATGCCTCATAGCTAGGGATGAAGCACAAGTTGAACTAATCTCTCTCCACCGGCTCCACACATAGACATAAACTCAGGTGTTCTTGGCAAGTATGTTTTCCACTAAGTGGGGAGAGCCAGTCTGAAATGAGAGAGGCTGAAGCCAACATTCAGAGGGGAACACGAGTTGAGAAGAATCCTGACAACCTTCTAGTCTCTGGCCTTAAGTATTCATAACCCAGCTGCATCCCTGCTCTTCCGTGTCTTGGTTATTCAATGGTTCTTAGAATTCTATGAGAAAACAGAACAAAATAAAATACTAGTGTTCTTCCCATAAATTATTCTTCTTGCATGAAGTAGTTTATGTCGGGTTTCCAATGTCTGCAACCAAAAAGGTCCTAAAAATTATATAATGTGGCACTCTCCAACGATCAGATTGTGTACTCATAAAAATATCACCTGATTGCTGGGAGAATTAAGGGAGATAATTAATGTAGAAGTGTTTCATCATCTGTTAAACATGATTCATGAATGTGATTGTTCTGAAGTCCTTATATTCAACTGGGAATAAAAATTTCTGCCTAAAGACCAAAGAGTTTGTCATGCTTTATAACTTTCTGGCTTTTTCATATTTTTTGTAATGTGTTATCACTTTTTATAATCTTGAGGGTTACCTAATATGAAGTCATCTTCAGATTAATAGAACCTTGACTACAAAACCAATATATGTTATATAAGCACAATAGTAGCATTTGTACAATGGCCTATTGCGGTACTTTTCAACCTATAATAACTGGACTGTTAGGGATCTGTGAAGTTAGCAAGACATCTGGGGCTATTTTCAATATTTTTAAACCTCTAATGATAATTGTACCATATATCTATTACACAAGTTAATTATAATATCATATTTCTTTGCTTTGGGCTAAAATAAGATCAAAGTTCAGTCTGGTAAGCAACTAGCTCATGTTGCTCAAGATTTCTGATTGGCTGTTGATGACACCATAGGCATTCTCTAATGAAACTCGTGGGTCAGACTGTTATCAGCTGATGATATCCAGACTGAATTCCCAGAGAAGAATAGATCTGCAGGTGAGCACAGGTTGACAGCCAAAATTAAGGAATCTATAGCAGTGAGTACCGCCTATACATTGATATGTTTACATAACTTTGTTTGACACAACTGTGAGTGAGATAAATACGGTTTTATTTACCAGGAAAAGGTGTTCAAAATATGAGATAAAAGGAAAGAACAACAAAAGGGGGCCTGGGTGACAAAAAGAATGTTAACTTCTGGTCTATAATATTTTCTAGGATGGTGGTTGCCCCTTGCAAGTTGCCCAGAATACTAAGAATTAGAGTTACAGTAGAGTATCATAATAGAGCTATTATAATAGAGTTATAAAAAGAAGAGTTATATTAAAAAACAAAGGGTCCACTACATTAGGCATCACTGAGTCAAACAAACTTTAACATCTTTGTACTTTGTGAACCTCTAGGAGGGGGTTAAACATCTCCTAGACTTTTCTGTTCATGGAACCCTTCTTTCTGGAGGCATTTTGTCAGACTTGTATTCTATGACACATGCTTTGAGAATCTGATCTAGTAAATTCTCATTGAGTCCTTCCTATTTTTATTGTCTGGCCCACATAACGATTTATAAACAGAGCTGGCCCTGTCAGTTCACAGAATATACGACATTAGAGTTACTTCACCCACCATCAAAAGATCTCTTCCACTTCCCATCAAACTGCCTTCCTTTCTGCCATTAGAGTGCCATTCCTTTGGTCCTTGAATACTTTTTGCTAGTTTATCCCACAATATAGATGCTCCTGAGAAGAGAAACAAATTATGACAAATTTCCACAAGCATTTCCAGGAAGATACTTCTAATAGCAGAGCAGGGAGAACTCGTAACCCTGAGACTGAGTGAACTAAGTCTGAAGCCGCTGAAAACTCAACATTTCTCTTAGATCTCCTGTTGGATTTGGCATTCATGTGAAACTAGCATTCTACCCCCATAACATACCCAACTGTGCTTTAATAAAAGATTGTTTTAAATGACTTGGCAGTAAATAGAATTGATACTCTAAGAAGGTGCGCCAAGTTATAGCTTGTGGCTGTAGGTAACCCTGTGACATGTCGTTCAGGTAGGTGGAACAGCCTTGGGAGGAAGTCAGAGTCCCCATGAGAGAGGAAAGGTGCTGGGTTGGGGGTGGTAGGTGAGTACACAAGGACTGGTACAAAACCAGAAGGCACATTTGTAATCGTGGGCAGCTCTTTAAGTGGGAAGTGGGAGAAAGGGTTGGAGTACGAGCCAGAAAGTGAAGAGGCAGCCCCTTTCCTCCTCGGCTGGACTCCCCTTCTCCTTCTCAACAGGAAGGCTCTCTGTGCCCACAGCAACCTTTCCCTCCACTTCCCCTTTCCTTTTCTGTTCCTTAACCTCAGTTTTGTTACTCCCTCCACCCGTTTTCTATATTTCCTCTTCTATTCTCCACCTAATCCAAGTGTAAGGTTTACTGTTGGGGGGATGGGCAGATGGGGTGGCCAGGATCAAATATTTCTGCTGTGGCTTTGTGAAGAAGGAAACAATTTCAGTTCCTTCAATTTCGTGCCATAAGATCTAAATGTATACGAACACAGTGGTGATGGGGGAAATAAAAGAACACTCTGCCGCCTTTTTTTCCACTCTGTAGTAACTGGTCTTGATGCCAGTGTTGGAAGCGGCTTTCAACATCATCGAGTTCTGGTGGTTTTTACACTTTTGAAATTGGGGAACACTTTGTCAAACCGGCTTATTTTTTAGCCAAAAAATAGCATATTCCTTTTTAGTGACTAGATGTCACCATTATATTTAATATTCAGGACCCACAAAACATAACAGAAAATAGCCTGGTCATTTCTCCCCACCACACCTGCATGCCCCGCCTTTGACTAGTATTCCCCTTCCTCTGGATGCAATTTAGTGCCAGCCTTTTCTGGTCCCTCTCAGATCTAAAAAATAAAAAAAGAGAGTCCTTTGCTCTCTGTATTCCTCCAAACAGTTTCGGTTTGGTTATTGACCTGAAGAGGCCGGTGGTATAAAAGCTCTGAGTTCAGGCTAAGCTCCAGCAGCGGGAAGCAGCCCTGGGCCAGTTTATTCTTTTGCTTCCACCTCCCTCTGCCTGTCTTGCCCCAGCTAATTAATGGAGTTTGAGACACTCCCAGGATTAAAAGGTCAGGAGAAAGAAGGGAGGCAAAGGGACAAGAGAGTCTCACCGGACAGGAGCTGCCACGGGGTGCTGGCACTCCCTGGGCCTAATAAGTGTATACAGTTGACTCTTTCTCTCTTGGAGTGTTTTCATGGGTTCTTGGGAGACTCTCTCACTTCTGTGACTTTCATTTGTGCATGTCTTCAAGATTGGGGACTGAGTCTTCCATCAGCCCTACCTCCAGCCTTTTTCTGCTGAGGTCTCCTTGTCCTCCTGTGCAATTCTCTGAGGTAGAACCTAAGGCAATCCCAAGCCAGCTCTTTCTCTTTCTTAGACTGTGTCTGGCTACGGAAGCATGTGCCTTTGGCCTTTCATTCAAAGGGAGTACTGTCGTCCCCTAAAGCTCAGTCCTCCATGCCACACGCACTGCCTCCTGCTTGGGATCTCTCAGGATGGAGTCAGACAATGGCCCACTGGTTCCCTCCAGGGGACATAAACCAAGCCTTCCAAGCGGTCTGTCTCCCTGAAGCCCTTTTCACTGGTCACGGGGTAAAGAAGGGCATTGCCTTTTCCCTCCTCTGTGGGTAAGGGGTACTGACAGCACACTGACAACTCTCTTTAATGATCTAAAAATCTTCCCCTTTTCAATCATTCTTGGCCTCTTCAACTTTAATCTTGTTTTATTCCAAAGTGGGTGAGAGATTAAAAGGTTGCAAAACTAGTTTTCAACATCTCTTTGTTGGTTCTGCCTAGTTAGGTTCCTCCTATGATCTATTTTTGTCAGGTTTGGCAATCTGAAATGTCGGTTCTTGGTGCGCTCTTGGCAGAAGAATGACCAGACACACCAAAGTAAGGCAAGCTTGAGGTGAAATTTATTGAGGGGGGAACAATTTACCTAGAGCAAGCACAAGATAAAGGTTTACAGGGCAAGATACATATGTCACAGATGACAACCTGACCCATTGTCGTAGCAAAAGAGAGAGAGCAAGCTTGGTTATGGTCTGGGTCTTGTTTTATAGTGTCCAGATAGGGACCTCCCCATGGTTCAGACATCACCATGGAGCCATTTTAACTGGACAGTTGAGAGTTACACGATCCGAGTCTTACTGCGCATGCGGATCTCCCATGAGCCTCTCTGAAAGCCCATTTGGGGAGGGGATGAACTGCAACAGCACCCACTTTTGTCCCTAGGAGACCCGGAATCCCTCGCTATCTACCTAACATTTTGAGTTCACATTTGTGACATTTGAACTAAGAGGCTACTTAGATGAATTTAGGAATTTGAAAACAGGAGTTAAAAATGATTGTTGTGGTCAAAGGTCAGCCTCTACCTCCATACACTCAGTTAGGCATTTGCAAAACCTTTGAAACACTTGCAAAAAGTCATCCCTGCTGACAAACACCAGTCTTGTTCAAGCTCTTGCTATTAGAAATGCGTAATCGGAGGCCTACATAAGTTAAGAGATTACTCAGGATCACATAATGATAGGCAGCAAAATAATGACCAAATCTTGTTCCCTTGATGCCTGCTCCTATAAATTTACTTCCACACGGTCTTGGCCAGATCCCATGACTCTCAGAAAAAAATGTATAAAACTTGCAGAGGTTGGGCAGCTCCTGTGGCTCTACAGTCAGAAACCTGGCTGCAAATCCTGGCTCCTTTGTGGATCCCCTGAGTGATCCTGGGCAAATCTCTCATCCTCTCTAAGCCTTAGTTTTCTTTTTTTTTTTTTTATTTCAGTGTGTTTGCCGATGACTCCAGCAAAGTAAGCCTTGGTTTTCTATCTGTAAAATGACATTGATAATGGAATGAAGAACAAAATGGCTAATTCATAGGAAAGTGCTTTTAGAACTGCTCTGCCTTAGACAAATGCTAGTTGTCATTATTATTATGGATATGGGGGTAAGTAGGTAACTGAGATTTGTTCAGGGATAACCTTGGTCTTAGAATTATTATGCAATTTATTATAAGATCACTAATTTGTGATGGTGTTTAGTCATAAGAAATACACAAGCTAAATAAGTTCCAAAAGTTTTCCACATAATCCTTATGCCATTTTAAGTTTATTACCTTGCCTATTTAAAGAAATATTTTAAAGAGAGTAGTCTGCATGTTATATAATGTTACAGTGTTAAGGAACAGCAAGGGAAATATACGTTTTGTCTATGTTCAAGAGCTGAGAACAACAGCTAGTTAAACAAATGGAGATTACAAGGCACCATGAAACAATAGCACAGACTTCACCACAGGCCTGGGCAAAACAGTGTCCAGAGCAAGAGGACATTTACCTCCCACAAGGCTTGTGGAAGGCTACACAGCCTTTTCTATGAGGAATCTTTCTATAATAGGCCACAAGGCACCCACTTCAAAGTCACATGGTGCCTGAAAGTCTTTTTACCACTTAGAGGAAAAATACACACCAGGTGGCTCCCCCAACAGGAGTCCCTGGAACTAATCAATGTCAAAGGTACTGCAGAAGTCAGGGCAGGGCTCACCGGGGCTCAGAGGGAAGGCTGCCTGCAGAGGCTTCTTCCCCAGGCAGGAAACCACGCCCTTTATCCCCGCTTGATCTCTTTGGGTTGCAAAATATCTGCAAAGCTCTTGTCTGACCCAAGAGCCCTTCAGAAAGAGGGAAGGGTGGGAGGGAGGAGGAGAACTCAACAGGGGGAAAAACTTTAATCTTCTCGGCTACCATCTTCTGAGAGAAGTGAGAGATCAAAGGACAGGGCTTCACTTAGACTGGAAAACTCTAGTTACCATCCCATTTCAGCCTTCCTAGAGGATATGGCCAAGCTTAAATTCCTTTTTGTTTCTGTATAGTAAAAATCATGGGCACTGGCCTCAATGATCAGTATGTAGGGGGTGAATGCCTGGGGCAGCATGATGCAATATAATACAGATGAACCGGAGGGTGTGGTGGCCCAGTTAACTCTATAGCAGGTAGCCTGGATCCCTTTATTTCCGCTACTTAAAGCTATCTCATTTTGTATATTTTCTCAACACAATCATACATGTACATGCTAAATCATTTGTGTTTGCTAATACGATTTAAAAGAACATGTTCAAGGGAAGCACACTGACCTTTATTTTATTTTCTATTTAAAAAGTCATTTTTTTCCTTCAGTACTATGTTAGAGAGGCTCTGAGGACCACCACTCTACTAGTCTATGAGTCTAGTAGTCTATAGGTCTAGTCATTCTCCTATGAAAGGCCAGACTGGGCTCAGCCCAGGTACTGTGCAATTTCTCCAGGGCCTTTGGGAGACTCTTGAGCATGCAGGTGGGATATGATTGAGTGCAATCATAAACGGGAATGTGGGGGGCAATGAACATTCTGGAAAGCAAACTTGGGAGATTAAGTCAGTGTTCAGTCAGCATCCATTTGCCAAGTTGGGGGCCAACTGTGGAGGTCCTTTGAGCCACTATCTTCCTTCTGTGACCATGAGCCCCTCCACTGGAGATCTGTGCTCCCCCAGGGAAGAACCTAGTTCCTGGAACATAGTACTGGCTCAGCAGACATGGAACTGTTTGATCATCAAACCCTAAATGTATTTTTTATCTAACCATTTCCCCTTCATTTACCTCTTATCTCCCCCAGGGACTACTGCTGTACAGGCAGGAACTAGTGAGTGAATGAATGAATAAGTGGGTATGTTAATAAAGGCATATTGTCTGATTATATATAAAAGCACTTGTATAGCTTATAAATGTAATCTTTTTTTCCTGATGTTTTTGCTTGAATATGGTGCCATTATTCATTATGATAAATGCACCTTTATATTTTTAAGACTTTGTGCTATTTACAAAATGCTTTCACATGCATTATCTTACTTAATCCTCACAGCAGTGCTGCAAAGTAGATATTATTATCCCCCACTTTAGATAAGATAGGTGATTTGTCCAAAGTACACAATAAGCACAGACCTGGACTTGAACCAAAGCTTTGCCACATATACCTAAGTTGAAAGGTGAGCAGGAAGGCAAAGGTTATATTCATTTGTAAACAGATGCTTGTTTCTGAAGATATAGTAGTTGTGCAGTGTCCAAACAGGAGAAGTGACATCTCTAAACTCCTGGCAGACACTCACCCAGGTACCTGGCCTGTTGCTGGCTACACCTGCTTTTGAATGCACAGCTGGCCTTACGCCAGGTCACTTGACTATAGCTACTTGATGCCAAAACAACCAGTGAAAAGGGGGGAAATTCAGGCAATTAACCCGTTATTATTTTGTCGACACAGTGACAAACAACCTTTGAGGTTATTTTTTGTCTTTGAGTTGAGTTGCTGTATTCATGGAGATACCACAATTATTTCTTCTTCACTTAAATGTCAGCTCACAACAAGGAAGCCAGCAGGCTTGAACAGCAGGAGTCAATATTTAAAAACTAGGCCTCAAAATGTGGCCTGCATCCTAAGGCCCCTGGTGCTCTTTTCTGTGCTAATGATCTGTGTTATTGGCATTGCTGCTGCAGACATACTTAGCATCCTAGAGCTGTAAGGACCTTAGAAATCATTTAGTGCAGTAGTTTTCAATTTTTGAAAAAATGGTACTGAATATTTTATTTAAATGAAACTTAATATAGGAGCCTAATAAGCAAAGCAAATCCAAGCAGATCTGTTTTGGCTGAAGAGGAGATTGTGATAAGCCCAAGGAGGTCTGCTATAGTTCAGATGTTTGTCCCCTCCAAATCTCCATTGAAATTTGATCACAAATGTTGGAGGTGGGGCCTAATGGGAGGTATTTGGGTCATGGGGGGTGGATCACTCATGAATAGATTAATGCCCTCCCTCGGTGGGGAGGAAGGATGAGTGAGTCTCACTGACAGCTGGTTGTTAAAAGAGCCTGGCACTTCCCCCCTTTGCTTCCTCTCTCGCTGCATCATCTCTGCACACACTGGCTCCCCTTCACCTTCTGCCGTGAGTGGACACAGACTGGGGCCCTCGTCAGAAGCAAATGCTGGTGCCATGCTTCTCGTACAGCCTGCAGAACCGTGAGCCAAAGAAACCTGTTTTCTCTGTAAATTACCCAGCCTCAGGTAGTCCTTTGTAGCAGTGCAAGTGGACTAAGACAGGGCCCTTCCCCACAGAGTGATCCTGAAGTCATCCACCAGGGCCCTGAAAGTGGGTTAACTGCATCATTTTACAGATGGGGAAACAGAGGCCCAGAGAGAAAAATGACTAAGGCAAAGAACTTAGAAATTCACTGACTTGGTTCTGCTGCTCTCTGAATATCTATATTCCTTGTCTCAGTTTAATCTTAATTTCTGCATGGATTCCAGTCTCCTCCTATATCTGGTCCCAAGTCCATACACTTACAACTGCATACAGAACCACCCCAGCAGTCTAATTTTACCACCACTATTTAGAGAACATATTTCCCAAATGTCCCTCGTCAAAAGAGTGCACAGGAATCCTTGTTAAAGTTGCTGATTCTTAGATTCCCTTCTTTGCAGTTCTGATTGAATTGGCTGGGGATGAAACCCAGGTGCTGCTTTTGATCGGTGAAGTCTGAGGAATACTTGCTGGATAGAATGGGCTAAGGACATCCTCTTATAGGGACAGTAAAGAGTATAGCTGAATGGGCACCATCATCACCTGTAAAGCCAGAGAAGATCTAAGTCTCTCTCTTCTCCATAATTGAGGAATGTCAATTCTCTGGCCAAAAGGAAAAATTTCAACCAAAAAAAATTTCCACTCAATTTTCAATGGAAGCCCATGAGGTTTGAAAGGTGTGTCACTCTGTAATGTCATGTCTGACTTGCTTTAGCAGGAAAGTAGGCTTCAAGAGGTGATCTCTGCTCCCTCACTGACCACCAGTCCCTGACCATCCACTTCTGCCCAGGCATTCCCACACCACTTGCTCTTTGCCCACAAGTCTACTCCAGGTCCTTGACCCCTCCCCAAATCATAAGTGTACTTCATCCAACATGCCGTTCCTAGCCTCCCAGTGCAGCAGCCTGGACTCCAGGATCACCTGCATCCACAGTTCACTCACTTAACCACTCTAAACTTACTGTCGTGGCTTGTTTGCCTGTTTGTGTGACCCAGGTGTCTGCTCCCTGGAAGCACCCCAGCCCTCTAGTCTGCTGGTGTCACCCTTTCCTTTAATATTTACATAAAATGGCCTAAGTCCCATCCCCCCTTATAAATGAGATTTGCACACCCCACCCCCACACACACACTTTGTTTTAGAAAAAATAAGTATTTAAATATTTATCTTTCAAAATCTGTCTCATCTCATTTCCTTTTTAGAGACCACCTGGTTGTAACCTGTCTCCTCACTGAACTTGACTCCAAGTCAAGTTGAGTCTTCCTTGATCTCTGGTGGTTTTTCTGCTTGTCATGGGACAAGGGACCACTCTTTCCTTTAGTATAATTCTGTCATTGGTGCTGATGGCATCAAAGGATGGGGTCGCAGAGAATACAGGGCTTTTGGGAGTCACATCGTCCCTTAATTCCCTACATATTAACACAAGACTACTTTATGAACGGACTGTAACGAAGACTGGGGGACAATTAAAAGGAATATATCTACCAATAGATACTGAATTTGATTTTTCCAAAGTCAAAGAAAAGGGGATTTTAAACCTATGACAGGGATTTCCTCAGGGACAAACTCCAGTTCCCAGCCTTGCTTCTGTTTCTTGAGGTCTTCAGAGAGTGCTCCCTCCATAGTCCTTCACTGTATAAATAAGTGCCCTCTAGCCCACACACTAATTTATATTTACCCAACTGAATTTGTCCCAACTGCACCCACAATGCTCCCCAAAGCACCCTATCCCGGGGTCACTCTGTAAGTGTAAGGTAGACCTCTACCTCCTTATTCTCTCTTTTACTTCTGCTTGTCTCTGGGTCACTTTTAAACAACATATACATATGAATACACATGCACACTCCCAAGAAGAAGCACAAATTGATTTGCCTAAAGCCAACATGATCTGCAAAGTATTTTCAATCATAGGAGAAAAATACCCTTTTATACAGTTACACAGGATTCTAGATCCCTTCAGCCCAGCCTCCTGGCTGCAGCTCACACCTTCTTACCCACAACAGTCAGGCCAAGCGGATTGCTCACACAGTGTATTGGAAGCACCACAAAAATAGGATTAAAATCAACCCTGTGCTTTCTCTACTCTTTTCCCTAATACTGTGAGTTGCATAAAGCAGACAAGATATATTGCCAGTCATCTTTCAATATCTATCTTCCTCTTCCCTAGCAATAGAGTTTCAGCTGGGCACACGGCCACCTAGCAAAAGACCACTACGTTAGCCCCTCCTGCAGCTAGAGGTGGCCATGTGACTAAGTTCTAGCTGTGTGAGGTGATAGGTGCCATTTTCTTAGTCCTGCCCTTACAAAGATTGAGTGTGTACACCTGACCCTTTACTCCATTCCTACCAGCTATGAGAGGAGAACAAAAGAGGCATCTTAAACCCAGAGGTGAACTACCTGTTTCTGGATGTCTGTGGGGAAAGAAATAAGTATCTACATTTTTTTAATGTCCCCAGTCTCTAGAAGTCCAATGCGCTATCCGTTTTACCACGGAGCCATCTAAGCATCTACTTTTTTTAAGCCGATGTATTTTGGGCACTCTGTGACAGAAGCTTAGGTGGAACCCTGTCAAACACAGTGGCCATCCCCGTGGATGCCACATTCCTTGCAGGAGACACCTCCAGTAACAGGCAGAGCTGGGGCTTGGACCCAGGGTTCTAACCATGGTGCTTTTTCAGCTTCTCTAAAGATGTCTTTGTCAGAACTCATACACTATATAACAGAGACATCATATTATGAAATCTGACATTTTATTCCTTTGTAGTTTTCTTGTTTAAAATCATTGCTAAGTTTTCTTCTGTTAATATAACGCCGTCATCTTTCAACTTCTACCTCAACAGCAGCCTCAACTTAGCCTGAGAGCTCAAAAGTACAAAACACTTTCTGGAAGCAATGCTTTCTTTCTCTGTAATAGGTTCATCAGGTAATTTGCTGACTTGGAACTTAAAGGCAGAAAACGACAAACAAGTAGAGGAAATGGAGGGTCTAGGTAATGAGAGCTAATTGCCTTTTTTTTTTTTTTTTTTTTTGAGACAGAGTACTGCTCTGTCACCCTGGGTAGAATGCAGTGTTGCTCACTGCAACATCAAACTCCTGGGCTCCAGCGATCCTGAGGCAGGAGAGGGTAGCTGGGACTACAGGTGAGCACCACCACGCCCAACTAATTTTTCTATTTTTACTGGAGACCGGGTTCTCACTTTTGCTCAGACTGGTCTCAAACTCCTGAGCTCAAGCAATCTCCCGCCTCAGCCTCCCAGAGTGCCAGGATTACAGGTGTGAGTCACCGCGCCTGCCAGTAATGTCTATTGATTCAGTGAAGGTACCTGCCTCCCTCAGTCCTCTACAACAATCCTGCTAATACCCACAAGTAAATAAAAATGAAATACTCATCATTGCCAACAAAGACACAGGGAGGCAGAAATGTAACTTCAAACCATCGTTCTTCATCCTCATCAGGAAGAATAAATCACCATGAGAACCTTAAACTAACTCCATCCAAAGAATAGATGTTATTAACCCTATTTTCTGATTTGCTTAAAAACAAATAGTAAACTCACATAGCATTTTCTATGTACCAAACAACATTCTATATTATTTTACATACTAACTCAGAAGTCTTACAACTTCATGAGGTAGATACAATTATTATTTCCCATTTTACGGACACAGACACAAAGGCACGAATGTATTTTATATGCTTATAAGCAGACTAAATATATTTTGGTAGGTATAAAAAATGTCATATTCTAGATATTCTTTCTTGATAGTGGACTGAGTGATAGTTGAAGTGTGAGCATTCACATGTTCACTCCTAAGTTCTCTCCCAACCAAAATTGTATTCCTCTGAAACTAACCTGCTTCCTTAGTGGGCAGAACTATCTGACCTTGCGGAGCTTGTACCCAAAAGCTGGATCAACTGTTCTCCTGGTCAGGAAAGTTGTATCTTCATATTGTATAGAACATACATCAGTGTTGGAAATTTTCATTATGTTGTTCATCTGTTTATTATAACTCCAGTGTTTTTTCCTTAGAACATCTTATTTATTGCTCTACAAATGTCCAGAAGAATAGGAGTACTAATATGGATCTTTGTTTTAGGAAAACAATCATTTAAATACTTATCTTTCAAAAATCTATACTTAATGCAAATCAACAGTTAACAAAGAATGCAATAAAGGTTCATTGAATTTTGACCATCTTAGTCATGAGAGAACTTGTCTAATGGAATTTATATATAACTCCGCAGTTTATTAGAATAATTCCAAAGAATTTTTATAACGTTTTAATGTCAAAGCAAAACTATTATGTTATACTGTCACATTGTTTTGCAGTATGTAAGTCTACCATTGAAATGTTGAAATAGTCTTGCTTGTCAATTCAAAGATGAATATATATAGTTTTCTTCTTTAAATAACATTAATTTTGTCTATGCTATATGTGACAAAGATTTATAATTTTCTCTATTCTCTATTCTCACCTTCTTTGCTACAACAAAGTGATTAATTAAAAAACAAAAATAAAGGCATCAACTAAATTTCTTAGTAATCTTCTACTGCTGATAGAAGTGGCCATGTGTTCTAACCAGTGAGATATAAGTGGATGTCAGCATGTCACGGTGGCTCCCACCTGTAATCCTAGCACTTTAGGAGGCCGAGGAGGAAGAATCACTTGAGGTCAGGAGTTCGAGACCAGCCTGAGCAAGAGCAAGACCCCGTCTCTACAAAAAAGAAAAAAATTTGCCAGGTGTGGTGGCACGTGACTGTAGTCCCAGCTACTTGGGAGGCTGAGGCAGGTGGATCGCTGGAACCCAGGAGTTTGAGGTTGCAGTGAGCTATGATGACACCACTGCACTCTATTCTGGGCAACAGAGCAAGACCCTGTCTTCATTAAAAAAAAAAAAAAATAAGCGGATGTCCTTAGGTGGGACTTTTAGGAAACCTCTTTAAAAGAAGTATACTCTCAGGCAAAAAATATTTACCTTTGCTCTTCCTCTTCTTCATTCCTGGAGACTAGACATGATGCCGGAAGTGGTACAGGAGCCTGTGATCATGAGGTAATAAACATATCTGAAGAAAGGCTGAATGGAAGCAGAGAAGGATCCTGGATTATACCAGTAGCAGGGAGCCACCAGACCAGCCCTGAAATGCCCAGCTCCAAGCATCATGTGATGGGAAGAAAATAAAACTCTCAGTTGACTTAAACTTCTGTTTCTCTGGTTTCTCTTACAGCCAAATGAAATTCCTAACTTGTAAGTGATCAGATAAACAATAACAGAGGATATAAAGGTTTTCAACATTTTTTTTTTTTTTTGAGACAGAGTCTCAGTCTGTCACCCTGGGTAGAGTTCAGTGGCATCATCATAGCTCACTGCAACCTCAAACTCCTGGGCTCAAGAGACCCTCCTGCCTCAGCTTCCCAAGTAGCTGGGACTACAGGCATGTGCCATGATGCCGTGCTAATTTTTTTATTTTTACTAGAGATGGGGTCTTGCTCTTGCTCAGGGCTCAGGCTGGTCTCTACTCCTGACCTCAAGTGATCCTCCTGCCTCAGCCTCCCAGAGTGCTAGGATTACAGGCATGAGCTACCATACCTGACCAGTTTTCAACATCTTAAAACTTAAAAATTGAGGTAGATCTACAAAGCATGGTTAAACACTTTTTTATACAGCCATTAGATATTTTCAAACAGTATTTGAAATTAAATCATCTATTGTTGAATCAGATCAATCATTCAAAAATAAAATTCAGTTATTAAAAAAGACAAAGACACTAATGCTACCATGCACTCTCCGTTTATTTCAGTAAAATTAATTTGGACATAGAAAAGAAGTCATGCACTGTTATTTTTTTCTTTGAAAATTGACAAGAAGTACAAAAAGTATTTGATTTTTTTTTGCATGAAGAATTCTTGTGCTCAAGAATATGCACATAGGTAGTATTGTTCACTCAAGAGAATGAGTTTTAGCTTTAACAAAGGAAGCAGTAAGAAACTCTAAATTGTAGAATTGAAATACATATGAAAAGTATCAATAATAATGAGATTTTTAATATATATTTGATAATGATAATAGCTACTATTTAAAATGTGCCAATAATGGGCCATGTTCTATAGTAAATCTTGGGACTTGGAGGCAGGCCTTTTCACTTACCCTAAAATCTTTATTTCTTTAAATCACTGATCAGAGCATAAGAATCCTATTCTTGAAGAGGAAATTCATTTGGTGGATTCATAGACATATTGTTGAGTTTATTCTGCTCTTGTCCCTGCATCTCCAAGAAAGTCTCCATTCTCAATGCATACACAAAGTAAAGAGTTTTGGAGAAACTCTTATTATGCTACTAAGCATAATATGCTAATAGCATTTGCTATTAACTAATAGCATTTTATGCTATCTGTCAATGATAGGTCCTAATCACAATTGTATGGATTTTCTATTGCTGTATAACAAATTACCACAAATTTAGTGGCTGAAACAATATCCACTTATCACCTCACACTTCTGTAGGGCAGACGTCCTGTATGGCATACGGGGGTATCTTCTCAGAGCCTCACAAGGCTGAAATCAAGAAGACAGTCAAGCTATGTTCTCATCTCAAGGTTGGGATCCTCTCCAATCTCCCTCAGATTGTTGGTAAAAATCAGTTCCTTGCAGTATAGGACTAAGGTCCTCATTTTCTGGCTGGCTATGGACTGGGGGTGCTCTCAGCTCCCTCAGATCACTCTCTGGGTTCTACCCATGAGAATTCCTTCTCTCACAACTTAGAGGTGTGTCTTCAAGACAGCAGGAGAGCACTTCACTGGTGCTTCACCTTCTTTTAAAGAGCTCATCTGATTAGGCCAGGTCCAACCAGGATCATCTCCCTTGTGACGAACTCAAGGTCAACTGGTTAGTAATGTTATCATGGGAGTCCATGGCATCAGGGACTATGATTCCATCATAGTTACTGTTCTCATGCCCGCTCCAGGGAAAGGGATTTTACAAAGTGTGTACACCAGAGGACAGAATCTTGGAGCCCATCTCAAAATCCTTCCTACCACAACAACCTATTTTCTTGCTTAAAGGTATTATGGTTACTTTTAATTCACAGCTCTAAAGAAGAAAGCAGTGCCCAGAGTCTTACTTAATTAGCTGGAAATGTTGTCATCAGCACTGCCTTGTCACCACCATTTTGACGTTAGACATTTAACATTTGAGGATGACTATGTCTTCAAGCTAGAATGAAAAGGAGATGAACTGTCCCTATTCCACCCTTCCATATATATGCCATAAGCAATACACTTTCAGACCTCCACCCATTGGCACCCAAGAGTTTTCTCCCAAGGCCAGTTCTGCTGTGTGGTCTGGAGCCGGCGGCCATAGTGGCAACTTCCCCATTAGGCTAGTTCTTCAGTGTAGCTCTGGACTTTACTTATGGAAACTTACCAATTCACTCCAGCCGTCTTAATTATCCCATGAGCAACCTAATATCCTTTATTAAATCTATTCTAGCTAAAATTAGCCCGAGTGAACTCTGTTATTTGCAAACAAGAACCTTGACTAATATAGTAATTAATAGCAGATGTGGTGGTGGGGACCAGATCTTTCAGGAAATGCTTATCGGATGTGGTCAGGTTAACGACAGCAAGGATCCAGACCATGGCAGCACTGGAGAAAGAGTTACATTATCACTTGGCCATATGGAATGAGGAGACTATTTAAGACAAGCCTTTCAAGGACCAAGTAATCACAGCCAGGCAAGAATAAAGGGGCATGTGGAAAAATAGACTGAATATTAGGCTGGATGCTTCTAATTATTATGGGAACAAAAAGACAGTGTGACAGTTAATTTTACATGTCCTTGGCTAGGCTACAGTTCCCAAATATTTGGTCAAATGCTAGTCTGGATGTTGCTGTAACAGTATTTTTTAAGATAAGATTAACATTTAAATTGATGGGCTTTGAGTAGAGCAGATTACTCTTCATAATGTGACTGAGTCTCATCCAATCAGTTGAAGGCCTTAAGAGAAAAAGCCTGGGTTCCCCGGAAGAGGAGGGAACTCTGCCAGCAGGCTGCCTTCAGAGCTGCAACACTGACTCTTCCCTGGGTCTCCAGCCTGTTGGCCTGCCCTGCAGATTTCAGACTTGCCAGCCCCCACAGTCACATGAGCCAACTTCTTAAAATAAATCTCTCTCTCTCCTCTTTCCTCTCTCCTCTCTCTCTGAGAAAGAGAACCCTAATATATATAGGCTTAACATTTGACCATGACCTGGATCAAATTATGATCATATATGCCCTAAAAAGAATGTCTTATCTTATGTGGCCCCAAGGCTCTTACAACTCAAATTGCAACACACGGTGCTATCCTACAGATTGCTGAATTACATCAGCTGGTTTCACAGTCTTATCACTTCTCTTATGTAAGAATGGAGGTATTGTTCGGGGAAGAGTGGTATCACCCCCACATGTCTAATGGTCAGAATGGGACACAGGGAGGAATCTGATGACTCGTAGTACCCCAAAGTCCCAAATTCCACTGAGCCTTCCCCTGCCAGCTGAAGAAGCCCTTCTCGATCTGTCTGATGAGGTTGTCCCTGCCTTTCTTGAATTCCAGGTAATGGCGTAGACAGAGGCAATTACCTTGTAGGAGAAATATACTTCTCCTTATGCCCCTTCCCTCTTTTATTCTATTTTCTATCAATTTTCTTATCGTCTATAATGACCCCTATCTAAAAGACCTGACTTCACAAAAAAACGTAGCTAATCTCCTCTCGGCCCTGCCTCCCGGCACTCTGTCTCGAAAAAAAAAGGGTGGGGGGAAACAATGCTTGCCCAGTCTTTTTATATTTTGAAGAAAACATGTATAGCATTTGGCTACGCTTTTCCAAATAATTTAACAAGTCATCTGAAACTCTCCCAGCTTTCCATGTGGCACAAAGCAGTAAATGACTCTAGCAGACCTAGGTTAAAGTGCATGCCCTCAAATTTCAAATTACAGTACCCTTTTCAGTAAGTAATTATAGCATTCTCCTTTTGAGAACCCCTAGCCTTGCTATTGGACCATAGTAGAGACTGAATGTTTGATATACAATGATATATGCTGTGTGATCATAGAAATTAAGCTGTCTGCCACAGGCTATGTGCTATCTTATTTACTGAGCTCTACAGTTTGATATTCCTTGTAGCATTCATTCCATCACCCCTTAGAAATTACTAATATTTGAACAGGCTCAAGTAGGATCCTGAAAACACAAGTTTCAAGAGCAAGTGGTTCATACTCCCAGGGCATCAACTCCTGCCATAGCGCCATTGTTGTCTCAAACCACACCTCTAGCCTCCTTCTGAGATTCCTATGACCAGGTGACTGAGAAGAAAAATATTCCAGTTTAATTTACTGTTGGCACCATTGGACCTGGCAATACTAAGAAATACCCTATAGTAACCCCTGTGTTATAAAAGTATTTTTCTATGCTCACATTATGTAGCAGTACTTCTTTGCCACTTTTTAATGTAGCTCAATAACCTCACTTGCAGAAGTGAACTGCTGTAGCATGACAATCCCACTCAGGGGTGACCTGGCGGTCAGTGTAGAAAAATAAATATTCCCAACAGGCAGAACTTCAAAAAGCACATCTCATGATCCATTCATCTGAAAAGAAAGATGAGCTGAAGGTCAACATTAACTTGTGGACAATAGCTAATAATATCACTGGATAGTCAGGGCCTTGGGAGGAATAAGATTGGAGCCTTGGTAATAAAGATGACTGGGACAAAAACCTCTCAGCCTAAGTCTAGACTTGGAGAATATTTGTGTCCCATGTGAATATCCAAAAAGACCGGGGCTGCATGAAAGCTTCAATAGATGGTTGGACAAGAAGATGTACCCTGTGGATTTGTTAACCTCTTGCCACAGTCACCTCAATAATTATTCAATGGTCTCCTGAAAAAAGTGGTCCTGGTTTCAGAAAGAGTTTATGCATGAGCTTAACAAACTGGCCTTCCTCTCTCTGCTGAGAGCCCAGTTTGAAAGCAGCAGTGGACAAACATGAGCCCTGTCACATGCTACCATACCCTAAAAGGAATAACCAGCTACCTGACGGCAGGTTAATTATCTAGGGCCTCTTCCAACATGGAGAGTGTTGGAATCTGTCCTCTCTGAAATTGATACATTGTAGACATGAATTTGTCTACCTGGTCTACTAAGCTTCTGCCAGCGGCACCATCTGTGGACTTACCGAATGCCTTACTCGCTGTCACTGTAATTTACATACCATTGTTTCTGACCAGGGATCCTTGTGTATAGCAAAACAACCAGGACGTTGGATTGATGCATTTAGGATGCATAAAAATTTGGAACCAGAAGCAATTGGCTTCATAAAGCAGTGAAATCACTTTCTGAAGATTTAGTTTTAGTGCCTATTGTAAGATATCTTACAAAGTTGGGATGCTATCCTACAGAATACAATATATACTACAAAGCAGCCACCAATACGTGGTGTTTTTTCTTTCATAATGTCTCAGTCTCATTAGTGTTGCTGTAAAGGAATACAAGACTGGGTAAGTTATAAAGAAAAGAGACTTATGTAGCTCATGGTTCTGCAGGCCATACAAGAAGCATGGCACAGGTATCTGCTCAGCTTCCGGTGAGGGCTTTTGGGCTGCGTCAAAACACGGCGGAGAAGGTCAAAGGGGAAATGGGCATGTGTAAAGAGGAACCAAACCCAAGAGATGTCTTGGCTTTATAACAACCCACTCTCATGGGAACTAATCCATTCTCTTAAGAACCAGCCCAGGGAAAATAGGAATAATATTTCTCACTATTTCATCAATAGCCCATGAACAGAAAATTTAACTTCACATCCTTTGACGCGTGATGTGGCCATATTTCTCTAACAAAAATGTTTCTATAAAGTGCTTCTTAGTATTACCAGGTCCATTCATAAATGTTGATGGGAAACTAGAGCTCCCTCATAACAGGCTGAACCACCAGAGGTTCAATTCCCAAGGAATGAAAGTTTGGGTTTCTACACACTAGATAAAGAACCTCAGTCAACTGAGTCAATACTGATCTGAAAATACAAGTAGTATGGAATGGTTAGTTGATGACGAAAGTAATAAACATAGATACAATCCCCGAAACTACATCCTTACAGACCCTTTTACAAACAGTGCAAGCTGTTATCTAGCTTCTGTCATGTGAGGAAATGGCATCTGCACAGGGAATTCGTTTTTTGACCATGTGAATGACATCAGAGGTAGAGGTGGTGATGGAGGCTTCTTTTTTAATCCAGCACTGAAACATGGCTTTAGAGTCAGTGGTAATGACTCCAGCGGCTTCCTCCTCAGGACCAATCTGTGCACTGGTTCTGGAGTCAGGGGTGAGGACAAACGACAGCTCCTTCATCAGTTCCGGCCTGTGGCCGCCCCAAGGGATTGTTCCTGGAAGCTTCCTGTGTTTCTCCAGCTCTTGCAATGATCCCGTGTAAGGGGATCATATAGCTTATCATTTGGACTAAAACTTTTGAGGGTGAAAGGGATGCTATTAATAATTTCAAGGGTAAACCAGGACTGTAGTGGTACCTAAGACAAGACTTACAGTAACCATAATACTATATGATTCACTTAATACTATTTTCTGCTTAAATCAGTCAGAGTAGACTTAGTTGTTTTTAACTAAGAACCCTACCCAAAATAACATAGACTTTTTAGGATTATAAAATTATTTAGCAATATAAATGGACCCTGTGTACTACAACAGGGGGGAAAATATTCCATTCTATATATTCATAAAGCAAATTCAGATTAACTCAAATTCATAGAATCTATTATATCAATATTAGTTGACTTAATGTAGCCATATGCTTGTTGCTTAAAGGACCATGACTTGCACTGATGTTAACTGTTGTTAATGAGGCCTAGGAAATGGAAACAAAGTATCTCATAATGTTTTATAAACAGTGATTCACTGACATATAGGTTAGTTGAGTTTGTTAAATAAAATATTACTAGGATAAAAGTTATACTTTAAGAAATCTGTAAGTTGGTATCTATTAAAATTGTCATCATCTAATTTCTGTGCCATAAATATAAGCTGTTATTCTAAGCTATAGATATATAGCTATATGTATATTTTTCTATACTGTAAATATAAATATTTGTCCTATAATACTATTAATGTCAGAAATCCAAGAAGAGCTAAATAGCAGTCTCATTTAACCTCTTCATTCAAATAACATGACTGAATGCTTACTGCTTCACTTCCTCACTTAACAATCCATACAGGCACTGCGCTGATAGCTGAGAATACAACGAGCAAAACAGACATGATCCTCGAGACATGATGGTGAATCTAGTAGTCTGAGGAAAGAAATGCATGCATTAAATTACAATACAAACAAATATAAGTGCAAACTGTAATGAGTGCCCTGAGGAATATGCTACTCTACTCTAGGACCTAGATTATGTGGGGAGTCAGGGAGGATCTTTTTGAGAAAGTGGTATTGGAACTGAGAACGAAAATGACTGAAGCAATGACTAAGTGCGGGAGTGTATGAAAGAGTCTGCTCCAGAGATAGAGGTAAGCGTGCAAAAAGCCTGTGAAGAAAAGCTGGGCATAAATTTTAGTTCCAGGCACTGAAAGGAGACTGCACCACCGCAGCTGAAAGCAAGGGCGAGTGGGACCAGAGGGGGCCCTAGAGGCAGCTGCCACCATCACAGGGCTCTGCAGAGGCCCTGCCCGCAAGTCCCCTCCCCCAATCCTGGGGGAGTGGGCAGCTCAGTAACAACATTAAACACAATACCAGGAGCAGAAATTAGGTTCTGAGATGACAGTGCATAAATTCCACCAGAAATAGTAAAAGCAGGGAGAGATGGAGAGGGAAACCCAGGCCAAAGTCCTTGTGGGAGAGGCAAAAACGAAAAGTCCAGACACCAAAAACATAGAAACCAAAGACAAAGATGAAGTTTAGATCAAGATGTCAAACTGAATACATATATCTATCTAGCCTTTCTCTTCCAAATCCCTTTAGCCTACAAAAAATTATTTTTTAATTTTTCCTTATAAAGAGTAATTGTGCTAAAAAACAAACAAAAAAATTGTACCATCATCTGACCAGAAATTTGAGGAAGAAACAAAGTGATGTGAAATTGAAGGGAAATAGCCAATAAACAAAAACAAACAAAAAAACCCCACCCAGGCTAAAACACAACAGGAGAAGAGTAATTCAATGAATTTATATTTTGCAAGTAAAAATTGTTTATAATTAAAAATTACCATTGAAAGGGCATTTGTTTTCACTGTACTATTTTATGCATTCGAAGTGTTGTATATTATACATGTATTAAACTGGGAATCCTTTCTGCAGGCCCGGATCTGCTACGGGGTTAGTACACCTGGAAAAACAGCCCCAGGCAACTGATCTCCAATTCTCTTCTTACAGTAAGCATTCAGGAATGTGCTGGGGTGGTCACGAGTTACTCTGCATCTGGTGAACATTAGAAACAAAATCAAGGTCTCCAGAATAGTTGAAAGTGATCAAGAGAGAGTGAAAACCGCTGAGAGAATGGCAAAAAGAGCTCTTAAAAACCCTGAAGAGTTCTCTCCATCAACAAGTGGTACCACTAGCAGCAAGACACCTTCGTGACAGCGAGATGACAGCCGGGTGAGTCCCCTTCAGCAAGATCGCTGTCATCTTGTCTTTACCCCAAACAGCTGTCTGGATGTAGCAACTGATGTTTTCTACTTCCATTCAAGGTATTTGTATTATTTACCTGAAACTTTGTCTTCCAAACAAGACGATCATCCTCATGAAAACTACACAATTACCTATTTTTAAAAATAAATGGGCCAGGCGCAGTGGCTCACACCTGTAATCCTAGCACCCTGGGAGGCCGAGGCGGGCGGATTGCTCAAGGTCAGGAGTTCCAGACCAGCCTGAGCAAGAGCAAGACCTCTCTCTACTATAAATAGAAAGAAATTCATTGGCCAACTAAAAATATAGAAAAATTAGCCGGGCATGGTGGCGCATGCCTGTAGTCCCAGCTACTCGGGAGGCTGAGGCAGAAGGATCGCTTGAGCCCAGGAGTTTGAGGTTGCTGTGAGCTAGGCTGATGCCATGGCACTCACTCTAGCCCAGACAACAGAGAGAGACTCTGTCTCAAATAAATAAATAAATGAATAAATAAATAAAAATTATCC
>CAUYRT010083007.1:0-22344 GCA_963574885.1 Lepilemur ruficaudatus
TTTTTTTTTGAGACAGAGTCTCACTCTGTTGCCCAGGCTGTAGAGTGCCGTGGCATCAGCCTAGCTCACAGCAACCTCAAACTCTTGGGCTCAAGCGATCCTTCTGCCTCAGCCTCCCGAGTAGCTGGGACTACAGGCATGTGCCACCACACCCGGCTAATATTTTACATATATTTTTAGTTGGCCAATTAATTTCTTTATAGTAGAGATGGGGTCTTGCTCTTGCTCAGGCTGGTCTTGAACTCCTGACCTTGAGCTATCCACCTGCCTCGGCCTCCCAGAGTGCTAGGATTACAGGCGTGAGCCACCGCGCCCGGTCTTTTTCATGTATTTTGTCCAGTTTTTTAAAAATTGCTTTATAAATGTGATTACCAGTACTCCATTTGGCCTCTCACTTGTTTCTCTTTATTTTTTGGAATCTATCCAGCTATTTCCTAGCTATTTTCATTAATTTCCCCCCATAAACCTTGGTATCATTTTAGATACCTCATTTTTTCTTTTCAGATGGCTTTCTTCACGGGGAGTTAAGCATACTTTAAATGTTTGCACTTAAAGAATTAAGTAAGTAAGAGCCGGGAAGGGTGGCTCACACCTGTAATTCTAGCACTCTGGGAGGCTGAGGTGGGAGGATCACTTGACGTCAGGAGTTCAAGACCCACCTGAGCAAGAACAAGACCCCCATCTCTCCTAAAAATAGAAAAAAAAAAAGCTGGTGTGGTGTCTTGGACTTGTAGTCCCAGCTACGTGGGAGGCTGAGCCCAGGAGTTTGAGGTTGCTGTGAGCTACAATGACACCACTGCACTCTAGCCGGGGCAACACAATGAGACTCTGTCTCAAAAAAAAAAGAAGAAAAGAATTGAGTAATTAAGCAGAGTAGGCTCTAGCATCTTCAGCATCATTCACAGGTAGGGGGGCTAGTTTAGAGCATCTGAAGACATCTGCATTTATAGGAAATTGGTCTGATGGCAGAAGGGGTAGCCAATTACTTGTATAGATTCATAATTCATATGATAAATTTATAATTCATATAGGATTAGTAATAAATTCATAGATATGAGACATTAATAAATATGAACTATGCATAGTTTAAGAAAACTATTATGAATCTATACAACATTTGAATTTTTCATAGCTCAGGAGAAAGAGTAACTCTGGCTGGGTGCAGTGGATCATGCCTGTAATCCTAGCACTCTGGGAGGCCGAGACGGGAGGATCGCTCAAGGTCAGCAGTTCAAAACCAGCCTGAGCAAGAGCGAGATCCGTCTCTGCTAAAAATAGAAAGAAATTAGCTGGACAGCTAAAAATATATAGAAAAATTAGCTGGGCATGGTGGCGCATGGCTGTAGTCCCAGCACTCAGGAGGCTGAGGCAGGAGGATCACTTGAGCCCAGGAGTTTGAGGTTGCTGTGAGCTAGGCTGACGCCATGGCACTCTAGCCCGGACAACAGAGTGAGACTCAAAAAAAAAAAAAAGAGAGAGAGAGAAAGAGTAACTCTGAATAGTACTCTTACGATATTTTTTCTTTCCTCCTAGATTTAAACAGTCAAGTAAAATCAAGCTGGGTAATCATGGCAGAAGGTGGATTCGATCCCTGTGAATGTGTTTGCTCTCATGAACATGCGATGAGAAGGCTGATCAATCTGGTGAGATAAACAGGATAGTCCTATTGAGAACTGATCTGTACCCCTTCTATCTTGTTTTTTTGAGAATATTGGTTATTGTGGGATTTGTATCTGATTGTCACTAAAAAGTAATTGAAATTCCACAGTGGTTTAAGTCGTAATGATTAAAATATTTGCCAGCAATTCTTTTATTAGAGATAAAAACAGATTACTATCTTTATGGTAGATTTATGTTGGTGAAATTTGCCATCATGAGTAGATAACACATTCATATATAGCCTATTCAACTCTGTATCAATACAAATAAATTGTTGTTGGCTATGCGGAAGTTGTTTGCCTGCTACGATGCTGTTAAGTCATAATTCCTGTTATGATACGGTACAAATCCTACTCCAACATATGGTATGACAATAAAAAATCTATATATAAAACATTTCCAAATCCAAATTGATTATTTGACAGAAGAAGATTTCTGGACAACTGGGTTTGGATAGTCTCATTGAATCAACTGCAGAGAAATTTGAATTGAAAGCTTTTAAGACTGTCGTAGTCTATAGGCTTAGATACAGGGCTATTTGTACTTTATACTTTTTAGGTACAAAATAAGAAATTTAACTAAAAATATATGTATAAAAAATTAGCTGGGCATGGTGGCATGTGCCTCTCGTCCCAGCTACTCAGGAGGCTGAGGCAGAGGGATCGCTTGAGCCCGGGAGTTTGAGGTTTCTGTGAGCTAGGCTGATGCCACAGCACTCTAGCCTGGGCAACAGAGTGAGACTCTGTAAGTAAGTAAGTAAGTAAGTAAGTAAATAGGAAGGAAGGAAGGAGGGAAGGAGGGAGGGAGGGAGGAAGGAAGGAAAAAGAAAAGAGAAGAGAAGAGAAAGAACCAACATTAAAAGTGAAGTATATTCTTATTATATTACACATTATTTTATCCGAAATGCTTGGGACCCAGAAGTGTTTCAGATTTCAGACATTTTTTGGAGTTTGGAATATTTGCATTATATAGCATCCCTAATCTGAAACTCCAAAATCCAAAATGCTCCAAAGAGCATTTTCTTTGAGCATCATGCTGGCACTCAAAAAGTTTCAGATTTTTGAGCATTTCAAATTTCAGATTAGAGGTACTCAATCTGTAACAACATTTTGTTGTTTTAAAATACTATTTGTATGAAGGTATATTCTGATGGGTGAGTTAATAAAGGCAGGTACAAACATTTGCTCAAGTATTTGAATTGTTGATAGTTAATAAGCAGGTTTTCTGCCAACTCAGTGTCTTTACCTGTAATGAATGGAAATATGTTTCTTGTGAATGATATACCTTTTTAGAGCCAGGATGTACTAGTACTTACGATCCTTAAAAATGCCTCAAAGGCTTCTTAAATCAGACTCTTGAGGGTATAGATATAATGGTATTGTCATATCTCTGATAACTTGACATAAAAATAGATGAGTCTGAGGACAGAATATTTTTAAAAATATTTACTCCTGGCTAGGCGTGATGGCTCACGCCTGTAATCCTAGCACTCTGGGAGGCCGAGGCGGGAAGATCACTCAAGGTCAGAAGTTCAAAACCAGCCTGAGTAAGAGCGAGACCCTGTCTCTACTAAAAATAGAAAGAAATTAATTGGCCAACTGAAAATATGTAGAAAAAATTAGCCAGGCATGGTGGCGCATGCCTGTAGTCCCAGCTACTTGGGAGGCTGAGGCAGAAGGATCGCTTGAGTCTCGGAGTTTCAGGTTGCTGTGAGCTAGGTTGACACCACGGCACTCTAGCCCTGGCAACAGAGCAGGACGCTGTGTCAAAAAAAAAAAAAAAATTACTGCTGTTTATTTATGACATGAATAGCTGATAGTTTTTAAGTCTAAATTTAATCAAACAGGCAAAAAATGTTTTCGGATCACTGTAATATTAAGAACAAAAAATAGCCTGCAGATTTAACTATGGTAAATTTTCCCAGGGGATCACTTTTTAATAATGTTACTACCTCTTTTTATTTCTTAGTAGTATTTTTAATTTTTAATTTAGTATCATACTCTTTTCTATTAGCTCTGCTGCTTTTTAGAAATGGTTAAAACTAAGCCCCACTTTTTGTGATCCCCTGTACATTTCTAAGATGCTCTTTACTTTAATAGCATTAGGAATAGCAACAGTCTATTTACTTTAATAGGCTGTCAGGAAAGCCATGTTTAACTGTGTGTGTAGACACAGCAATTTAATCCATGCTTGATAAAGACATTGATTATGGCAATCTTGGTTTGAAATAACTTTGGCATTATGTGAAAATAGGTTTGAGTTTTTACAAATCTTTAAAAAGTTCACATTTTTTTAGTCTATGCTGAATATTTTCACATAAAATAAATTACTGATAGGTGATCCTCTCATGTATAATGTGCTGATAGCAATATTGAATATTGAGAAACTCATTTGATTCATTAAGGAAACTTGCTGATTAGGTTTGGTAAACATTTATTTGAATTGAATTGTGCTTATAATTTTATTTCATGCATGTTTCTTCTTTTATTTAAATTCAGAATCAAGTGGCATTATTGAGCCATATCTACTTTGTTAGTATTTAAGTGCTTTCTAAACAAGGTCTCTAAGTTCAGGAATTCAAAGATTTATGTATACTACTGTTTAAGTTAGAATTATTTATAGTAGTGAAAAGTTATAATGTACTAGTAGGCACATTTATATAATGGAATCTTAAACAGATGTTTTTAAAAAAATAATACCTTTGAAGAATATTTAATAATGAGGAAAATATATATATTTATCAAATCAAAATATATTTTTTATCAAATTAAGAAAGCAACATATAAAAATGGCATTTAGCATGGTCTTGCTTTGTTTACACACATAGAATCATATATATATGTATATATAAAAACAGGTCACATACTAAGGATCAAGAAAATACACACAGGCCGGGCGCGGTGGCTCACGCCTGTAATCCTAGCACTCTGGGAGGCCGAGGTGGGTGGATTGCTCAAGGTCAGGAGTTTGAAACTAGCCTGAGCAACAGCGAGACCCCGTCTCTACTAATAACAGAAAGAAATTAATTGGCCAACTAAAAATATGTAGAAAAAATTAGCCAGGCATGGTGGCGCATGCCTGTAGTCCCAGCTACTTGGGAGGCTAAGGCAGAAGGATCGCTTGAGCCCAGGAGTTTGAGGTTGCTGTGAGCTAGGCTAACGCCATGGCACTCTAGCCCGGGCAACAGAGTGAGACTCTGTTTCAAAAAAAAAAAAAAAAAAGAAAATACACACAAACACACACACACACACATGCACGCATGCACACACACACGAAGGAAAAAAGACTAGAAGTCAATATACCAAAATGTTAATACTGGTTATCTCTGGATGGTAGAATTTGGGGTGAGAATTCTCTTTTATAGTTTCCTGAATTTTCTGTGATTGTATATCTTATAATCAGGAAAAGGTTATTTAATAAAAATTATCGATTTTTCATTTCCCATCATCAGTATTCATTTATAATATACTAGGCTTTTCTACCTTTCATGCATCCATTATCTTCTACTTTTCTAATTCTGAGGACCTTTTTTCTTGGTACTTGTTATCTTACAGCTTTATGGAACATTAAGCTAACTTGCAGCCTAGATTTGAAAGCAATATATCAGAGGGTATAATTTTTCTCTAATAGTTATAACTATTAGAATTTAAATCCCTCTGTGCTCAGGAAACTCGTAGATGTAATAGTGATGTGTTCCAGTATGATGACAGAGCAGAAATATAGTCTCATTTTTTTCTAAAAATGGACATTTAATTCATTCTTATAATAGAGTAACATCTCCTTAATTTCAAGTACTAATTTGGAATTTTTGTTATTTTTGACCTCGTGATAAAATTGAGTTTTCTTGGAAGTCAGGTGTCATCAATTTAAAAGGATTTAAAGTGCTAATAGAAAGTAGAAACCTGGGGAAACTTGACAATTTTAATAATAATTTATGGGTTAGCTCATTAGCTGTATACTGAGTTGTGGTTTGGTTTTGTCCATTCCGTGGAAATAGATAACTTTGCTAAGGGATATGTAAAATTTAGGAGCAATTAGGATTTTACCATTAGTTCTTTTTCATAAAAAAGTATAATATATGCTACTATAAATAATGCTAAAGTAAAATGTACTACACATAAATCTTTTGTGATTTTTTTTTTTAAGAGATGGAGTCTTGCCATGTTGCCCAGGCTGGCTTCAAACTCCTGGCCTCAAGCTATCCTCCCACCTTACTTTTATGTATTATTTATATTCCTTTTAATAAACTTTTATTCATTCACAGTTTAAAACTTACTTCTACCTGGCATGGTAGCTCACACAATAATCCTAGTGACTTGGGAGGCTGGGGTGGAGGATTGCTTGAGGCCAGGAGTTTGAGACAAGCCTGGACAACATAGCAAGACCCCATCTCTTAAAAAAAAAGAAATATTAGCTGGATGTGGTGGCACATACCCGTAGTCCTAGCTACTTGGGAGGTAGAGGCAGAAAGATTGCTTAAGGCTAGGATTTCAAGGCTACAGTGAGCTATGATCACTCCACTGCATTGCAGCCTGGGTGACAGTGAGATCCCGTCTCTAAAAAAAAAAAAAAAAAATCAGTCAATCCAACTTCTTTTCCTGATTTAGTAATTATGCCAGTTAAAGTTCTTTATTATAAATAATAGAAGTTCTGGCTGATGTAAGGAGAAAAGGGCTTATTAAAAGGGTATTATGTGGCTCACATTGAAGAACCTGGTGTGAAAAATGAACTGGACAAAATGGTCAAAATGAGAGCCAAAGTCATGCCCCAGTGGTAGTCGGACCAAGATATTGCTGCTTCAGGATTCCAGACTTTTGTATATTCAACTGTTGGTACATCACCTCTATTTGGATAACTAATAGGCATTTTACATGTGTGTGACCAAACTTATCTTGCTTCCAAGGTAAGTCTTCCTATTCATTTCATTATTCTGATTGCTCAGGCAACAACTTTGGGTCATCTTTAACCCTGTTCTTTCAACCCCATATCTGATACTGAAACAAATCCTTTTGGCTCAACCTCAAAAATATATCCAGAATTCAGCCATTTCTCACACCTCCAATGCAACATCTTGGCCTAATCTACCATCATCTCTTGCCTGGATTACTACTGCATTTTGCCTCTTTATAGATCTCTTTGCTTCTTCCTGCCTGTCAGGCCCCACCCCCTTCAAATTTAATCTCACCACAGCAGCTGAAGTGATCCATTTTAGATAAGTCAGCTACATGTTCCTCCTTTGCTCAAAATCCTATATTAGCTCCTATGAGACTCAGTGACAAAAAAACCCCAAAATTTACATGGCCCTACATAATCTGTCCTCTTCTACCCTACTCTTCTCCTTTGCTCACTTTGTTCTAACAATTCTGGGTGCCTTGCTATTCTTGGAAAACAGGTCACATACTAAGGATCGAGAATCTGAATGACTTTAGACTCCTCAACAGCAAAATTATAAACTAGAAGGCATTGACACAATGACTTCAAAATTTTGAAGGGAAATTACCAATTCGGCATTCTGTATCCAACTGAATGAACCATCAATCAAGGTGCGGGGGCGCTTCTTCAAAAATTTTACAAGTAGCCTTTCATAGGAAGTTACTAGAGGATGAACTGTTTTTCACCAAAATGAAGGCATACACCAAGAAAGAAGACTAAAAACTGAAGTGTAGAAAGCAAGAGATCCAGCGCATATGAGAAGAAAAATACCTTCCAGGATAATGGTGTAGGGACGTCCCAGCGTGGCACCTGTGCACCAGGACTGCAGGGTAGCTGGCTTAGTCGGGAGGGGGCCCATGGCTCTGGAAAAGACTTTTTTCAGAAAGATGAATTGATAGAATACCTTATGAGTTTAGACATCTTATGATCTAGATAACTGAAAACAAGTTGTGAAAAGTCATGGAAAACCAAGTAAATGGGGGAAAGAAGAATAAAAAAAATAGAAAATAGAACAGAAAAGAAAAACAAATTACAGCTTACCATGTGGCTCAACTGTGAAGAGCATTTACATAGTCATCATAGTAGGATAATTTGAGTATTGAACTAAACAACTTTATGATATAACAATTATTAGGAGATGAGAAGAGTATATTAAAAGGGGTCGAGGAAGGAGAACTAGGTCTTTAATCTGTACTGGTGCATCTGTAGATATTGCATAACACTAAAACATGAAGTACAATAATGCATCTTTATATATAAAGTACATGGAGGTAAATATTAAAAGAATCAGCTAAAAGTTAAAAATAGTTGCTTCTGGAGGGGGAAATGGGTAGGAAGGATGAGGAACTGTTCTTTTTCAGAACAAACCTTATAAATTGTATATGTGAATAATTAAGACAATTTAAAACTATCAAAATAAAAAGCAAAATCCTTCAAGTTCGGTGAGTACAAAGAGGAGATATGGGTCTATTGAATAGCTGTATCTGTTTGTCTTTTCCCCTCTATGGAATATAAAGTGACTGGGTTAGGCCTTTGCTACCAGGCTAAAACCAAGAGAATTGCTTTATTTAAAAAGTGGAAGATAATGCATGGGGAGGGCTCCTAGTTGGATGTTAAGGACCAAGAGGGAAGCAAAGGTAACCCTAACCCGCCACAGTGGTTGTAAAGTGGAAGGAAGAGAAAGAACACTTGGTTCAGGAATGTCATGTACTAAAAAGCCTTAGAATGAAGCTTTCCCTCCTTTGAGAGTTAAGAGGCTGTCTAGCCTGCCTGCATGCTTCCTTGGGAAACTCTAACTGTTCACTGAGCTAGTCCTTCATTAATAAATATGAGCAGAAAAACAAACAAAACATTTGAAGAAATAAAAGAAGACCATGATGTACTCAGGCACAGCTACACTAGAAGATAAGATGAAATAGTTAGATACTTTTAATATATGAAAAGTCAGGAATGTTATGGCTATAAGTGCAGACTCATACATGTTTGTTGTGTTGGTCTTCAGTGACAATGATTTTCTGAAGTGATAGACAATTCTTAGTAAAGTTTTAAATAAAACTAATTATAATCTTCCCTGATTTAAATGCTAAAGTCTAGTTAAATTCCTTGAAAAATTAAGTGTTGAGTAAAAGCATCTAAAAATTACTTTTTGTTTTTTGGTGAAATGGGGTTAGATTATAGGCTCATTTTTTTCACTTTTGTGAATGTCTGGCAGGACATTTTTAAGTCACGTGGAATGTAAGCCAATCACAACAACCAAAAATCTGCCTCTCAGATATCTGGAATGCCCTAGCAGGTATTACTGATGCATTTGATAACCTTAGACTAGGAGGGGAATCAGGGTTAAAAAAAAAAAAAAAGGAAACTCAAATAAGCTTATGAAGGCAGGCAAGAATAATAAAGAGGGGAAACATAGTTAATAGAGTAATAAAGTAAAATGTTACGTGTGAGTGGATTATATTTTCCTATTAAAAGAGATTGGAATTTTAAAATGCTATTTACAAGGGAGATAGCCAGTGAAAACAAAATACTGTAGAAAAGTGATAAAAGAATGGAAAAAGCCATCCAAAAGAATGTGATACTCTTAATCTCAGAAAAAACACAAATCAAAGCCAAACAGTCAAATGGAATACAGGAATAATATTAACAAAAGATAGGAGTTGGCTAGGTACATTGGCTCATGCCTATAATCCTAGCACTCTGGGAGGCAAAGGTAGAAGAATTGCTTGAGCTTAGGTGTTAGAGACCAGCTTGAGCAAGAGTGAGACCTCGTCTCTACTAAAAATAGAAAAAATTAGCCAGGCAGGGTGGCAAGCGTCTGTAGTCCCAGCTGCTTGGGAGGTTGAGGTAAGAGGATCACTTGAGCCCAGGGATTTGAGGTTGCAGTGAGCTACCAAAACACCACTGCACTTTACTGCACTCTACGCAGGGTGACAGAGCAAGACTCTGTCTCAGAAAAAAAAAAGTCATCAAGAAGATATGAACCTTTATGTCTTGAACAACAGAAAATGCAGAAACTATTAGAAATACAAGGAGAAACAGGTATTTTAAAAGTACCAGAGAAATGCTAAGGAAAGCCAGAAATGCTTTTGCAAGGGTGTGTGTATGAGTGAGTGACAACATAATGTGTAAATATACAAAAGAGGTTCAAAGTGATACACCCCAGACAGGTTACAGTGGGAAAGATTTGAAGGGGGCCTAGCCCATTGGAAGCATCTGATGTAAGTACTAGGACTTCCTTTTACAAATGAGCAGAGGCACATTCAGCCCTTACAGGTTGGCTCCAGGCCCTGTGCTGTCTCTTTTTAGCATCACGTTCTGCCCCACTGCCTGTCGGTCTCCTTCAAGGACCTTAAAAAACACTGTATATGGGATTAAGGGTGGGGTAGGAGAAAGGAGCAGGAGGCAGATTCTTCATTGTATTTTTACATTTTAAAACCATATGAATGCATTACCTGTTCAAATAATTAACTGAAAAATATTATAAAACTTTCTAAGCATCTTCAAAGGCATTATAAGTAGTACAATTATATATAAAAATTAGTAATATAGAAGACCCTTTTTCACTGAAGAAAATTTTTATTTTTTTTTATTTTTTCTCAAAGTGTGGAAGAAAAAAAAAATTTTTTTTTAATTCCCAGAAAGTGGGGGAAGTTTTAAAGAAGAAAATTTTTAAATGCCATTGTAGTTATATGATTTGGAAAAAATATGTATTCTACCTTGTCGGTTGTTCAGTAATTCCAATAAGACTTTCTTCTCTTTTGCCTTCTTTGATTTATAAATTGGTGGGACTTACTCTCATCAGAATGTAAAAAAAAAAAAAATCTATAAAAATACAAAAAACTTATACCGTTCCTAAGGGTTTATGGACACAAACAGTTAAAGCTCCTCTTTATTACTGCGTCATCAGGACTTATGTAAATTTTAGTACAAAGAATATAAGTCTGATTTTCATTAATTGTCTGTCTGCAATATGGAATGTAAAATGACCGCCTAACTGTAATATTATAGGGGCATTTAAAATTGCACATTATAAACAAACAATGTTTAAATTCAAGGCTGATATGAGTGGAGTACAAACAGTGCCCATTTTAGGGTGCTTATGACAAAGCTTTACTTACTCTCTTGGCATGTGTCCTTCCTATGATTGAATTACAGGAGTGTTAGATTATTCTTAATGCAGTTGTATTTTGCCAAGTGCATGTATGCTTCTGTTTGTCTCAGGAATGTTCAGAAACATTAAAAAAATGGAGGTATTACCTTGTATTACCAACAGTTTTTCTTTTCTGATATAATACATTTGGCCCTCTGTATCCTGGGTTCTGCTTCCATGGATTCAGCCAACCATGGATCAAAAATATTAAAAAAGAAAAACAGAAAACATAAAAAATAGCAATACAATAATAAAAATAATACAAATAAGACAATAGTATAACAGCTATTTACAATAGTTGTTACATTCTTTAAGTGTTATAAGTAATCTGGAGGTGATTTGAAGTATACAGGAATATGTGCATAGGTTTATGCAAATACCACACTATTTTACTATTTTATATAAGGGACTTGAGCATTTCGATTTTGGTACCAAGGGACAACTGTACTCTAATTAGAGTTTTAATGCCTTATAATATTGGCTAAAAGGACTCAAAAGAGATAGATGAGAATATACAGTGGATCTCTTTTTTTTTTTTTTTTTTTGAGACAGGGTCTCGCTCTGTCACCCAGGCTAGAGTGCTGTGGCGTGATCATAGTTCACTGCAACCTCCAACTCCTGGGCTCAAGGGATCCTCCTGCCTCAGCCTCTGGAGGAGCTCGGACTAAAGGCGCGTGCCACCATACCTGGAAAATTTTTCTAGTTTTTGTAGAGCTGGGGTCTTGCTCTTGCTCAGACTAATCTCAAACTCCTGACCTCAAGTGATCCTCCCTACCTAGGCCTCCCAAAGTGCTAGGATTACAGGCATGATCCACCACATCAGTCTCTTTCAATTAAAATCAGATCTTTATCATGTCACATATAATTCTGTGTTTTATTTAATATGAGAACACGCTCAGTGATAAATACAGACTTTTAGTGATGTAGCAGTAGGATTCTACTACCTATGTAGAAAGATGCCAGCATAAAACCTCAGTCTAATCATAAACCATTCTTTTAAGTTGTCTAGTATTCTCTTAAAAAAAAATAAAAAGAAAAATCAGGTGTTTTCTTATAACTACTTTAGTATTTTTTTAAAAACCACAATGCAAATGATAGCTTTAGTATTCTTTAAATTAAAAAATCACTCATTTCCTTACAACCATGAAAACAGCCTGGAGAGGGACTTTTTCTTCCGTTGAAATCATTCTGGCTGCACCTTCTTCTCCCTTTCTACCTATTTTTTCCTCCTGTTGTTCCCTTTGACTGGCTGTCTCTCAGTATATTGTTCCTTTTGTTAATGATAGGAATTCCAGAAAGAGAGAACAGATGGATTTAGAAATATGAACTTGGATTATGCTGTTGTGTTTTTTCCTGTTCTCTGTGGTAACCTAAGATTTGGAATGCAGATAATCCTCTTTTTTTTTTAATTGTTGATCTTTATATATTTCAGCTCTTAATCTGAACAGCGTAACTAAAACGTATACATCTTTAATTTACTGAAATTTGTTTCTGTATTAAAGTACTGTAAGCATGTGATCTGGCAAACCTTTACTTTGGTCAGATTCCTGTTTATAGACCTGAAAGCCCTGTAAGTTATGATGTCTACTGCACTTAAATAAATCAGTTTAAGACCCACTGGACCTTTCCTGGAAGAAAAATGTGTACCTGAAAAGTTTCTTGAGAGACCCCTCTACCTAGCAAATGTGTCTTTGCTAGGTATGTTCTTAAACTTTGTAAAATATTTAATTACATAAATTATATATGAATATGTTTAAAAAAATTAATACTGTAAAAATAAGACTAAACTCCTTTTCACTTCTCCACACCTGACTTATTTCCTACTTCCCCGGCTCAAGTAATCCTCCCGCCTGAGCCTCCCAAGTAGCTGGGACAACAGGTGTACACCACCATGCCTGGCTAATTTTTTTTCCCCTATGTTTAGCTGCCCAGCTCATTTTTTCTATTTTTAGTAAAGATGGGGTCTCGCTCTTGCTTAGGCTGGTCTCAAACTCCTGAGCTCAAGTGATTCTCCCCCTCGGCCTCCCAGAGTGCTAGAATTACAGGCATGAGCCACCGCGCCCAGCCTGCCAGATCTTTCTAACAAATATGTTTAGATACTATGGTATATGTATATTTTTCCCCCATTTAATAATATTTAGCATTTTCCATGTTGCTCTGAAGGCTTTTTAATCACATGATTAACTTTTGGGTTTTATTTTAGTCAATAACAAAATTTTAGTGGGCTTCTTTCTTTCAAATCTAAATGCTTTTTATCAATATCTAGGCACTGGAAGATTAGATAGTACTTCTATAGTTAGTGATACAATTGATTTTATTGTATCACTACAATAAAAAAAAGGGGGGTCCAGGGAGGAATAAAATCAGTTGTATTGATTTAAATAAATCATAAGGATATGATTTATTTAAAAAGTGAATAAGGCACAAAGTACAAGCAGAACGAAGTATAGAAAGGGAAAAGTAAAATCTCAGTATATTTCCCAACCCCTCATTGCCACTTGACTGAATATGCACTATTAACAGTTTCTTGTATATTATTCTCATTATTATGGCTGTATAAAAAATTAAACTTAGTGGCATAAAACAGCATTTATTAAGCTGACAAACTGCATCTGGAATCCATACAGCTTATCTGATGTACAGTGGCTATGTTCTTAGCTGGAAGGTCAGGGGTTGAGGGCAGGCAGTATCTGGAGGCTTGTTCACTCACTCTCTGATAGTCGATGCTGGTGGGTGGCTGAAACCCTAGCTAATACTGTCAGTCAGAATACCTACCTATGGCTTTTTCATGTGGCTGCTTGGCTTCCTCACAGGTTGGTGGGTTAGTTCCAAGGTGCCGAGAGAAAATGGATGAGGGAGAGAACCTAGTCTAATAAATTACATACAACACTTTTACCATATTCTTGGTTGTGGTAATCACAAGCCTGGCCAGGTTCAAGAGGAGGGCAAATAGATTTCATCTCTTGATAGGAAGTGGCAAGATTGTAGAAGAGATTGTATGACTTGGAAATAATGCTGTTGGAAAATACAGCCAGCCACATATTTCCTTCTAGAAATTTTATACATATATATCTATGTATATAGTTTATCTTTTCGTTTTACATAGAAGTGGTAATAGTATATATGCATGCTATGGACTGAATGTTTGTGTTCCCCCAAATTCCTGTGTTGAATTTCTAATCTCCAAAGTCCTGGTATTTGGAGGTGGGGCCTTTGGGAAGTAATTAGGTCCCGAGGGCAGAGAACTTGTGGTAGGATTAGTGCTTTATAAGAAGATACATGAGAGACATGCTCTTTCTCTCCACCATGTGAGCACATAGCAAGAAGATGTCCATCTGCAAACCAGGAAAAGATGGTCCTTACCAGGAACCAAATCAGCCAGTATCTTGATCTTGTACTTCCCAGCCTCCAGAATTATGAGAAATAAGTGTTGTTTAAGCCACCTAGTCTTAGGGTGTTTGTTATTGCAGCCCTGACCAACTAAGATAAACTGCTACTGAGAAGTGGGGTGCTGCTATAACAAATACCTGAAAATGGGGAAGCAGCTTTGGAACTGTGTAATAGGAATAGGCTGGAAGAGTTTTTAGGTGCATGCTAGAACAACAGACTGATACTGCTGTGAGAAACTGTTGGTAGAAATATGGACATTAAAGGTGGTTTTGGAGAGGGCTCAGAAAGAAAAAGGGAGACTGTAGAGAAAGCTTCCATCTTACAGAGTACATAAATAATCATGCACAGAATTTTGGTAGAAATATGAGCAGTGAAGGCCATTCTGATCTGGTCTCAGACGGAAATGAAAAACCTTATTAGACAATGGAGAAAAGGTGATCTTTGTTACAAAGTGGCAAAGAACTTGGCTGAATTGTGTTGTGTTCTAGTGTTTAGTGGATGGAAGGTAGAACTTGTGAGTGATGAAATTGAATATCTGGTTGAGATTTCTAAGCAAAGTATTAAAGGAATGGCTTGGTTCCTCCTGTTTACAGTAAAATTCAACAAGAGAGAAATGAATTGAAGATGGAATTATAAAGCAAAAAGGAGCCAAGACTTTAAAGATTTGGAGAATTTTCAGCCTGTTCTTGTCACAAAAAACGAGAAAGCATGTTCAGAAGAAAACACTAAGTGTGTAGCTGACAGTTTGTGTGGTTGTAAAGCACAGAACCAATCAGCAATCCCAGCAGGAAACTGCCAGTTTGCACTAAAGGGTAAAGAGATTAGATGGAATGAAGAAAGCTGTGGGATTTCTTGGATTTTACAGGACAGGACCATAGAGCTATTTGGCTGCAAATGTACATTATTCTTTAAGACAAGGGAAGAATGATCCTGTCAGTGATTCAGGGATCATCAGGGTTGCCTTTTTATTTCCCAAACGGGGACTGTGGCCTCCACATCAACAGGCCAGATAGCCTCTGCCCAAAGCCCTGGGGTCACCAAAGTCTTAGGGGATTGCCTAGAACCTTGCAGAGCTTAGGGGCAGCTCAGACTGACTAAGGCAATACATTTCTGCAACTTATTTTTTTTCCACTTCATATATATTTTCACCTTAGCAAATCAAAGGCTCATTTTTAGCAGTGTCATGGTATTGGAATTTTGCCTTTTAATAATATAAGTAATAAGTCATTATCAAGATTATGAAAGCTTGAAATGATGTAGAAATATGAAGCAAGATATTATCTCCCTTCTTATTGCCCCCCACTTGCCTGTCCTACCTCATAGCCACTATTACTTGCTTTGCCAGAGGTGACATTAAGTTTATAGACCTTCCAGTCACATTTCGGTACACTTATGTACCTTTAGATATAATTTAAATGGACTGTACCATAAGCATGTAGCTATAAATTATACTGTAATCTCATAAGTGGCAGTAAATTGCATCATGATTATTTGATTCAATAAAGTAATTTAACTCAAATTCCAAATGTATTAATATTTTGTAGGGTTGGGGAAAGTATATGAGAAATCAGGAGTGGTTGTTCTACTTGCATATCATTTAGGCAAAGTAGCCCACCTATTAGTGTTAGACCTTTTAAAAATATTTAAACTTGCCTTCAACCTGATTATTTATAGTCTGTGGCTTAAATGAGTATGGATTATTGTGGTCCTTCAAAATTATATTTGTTATATTTTGTGTAGAGATGCTACTTAATCATTAAGAACTAAATTTGATCAGAAGTAGTATTAGGTTTTAGTTGGTATTTTAGTTGGAACACTGGACTTATGTTGTGGTGTGATTATGCAGAAATACTTGAATGTACTGTGTTTGTATTTTTCATTAAAAAAAAAATCCCCTCTTCTTATCTGGCAATGAATATCAAAACTTAAATTACGCATATTTTTAGTCTGGCAGTTCTTTCCTAAGGAGATTAATCAAGTTTCTAAGAATGTATTTGTAGGAACCTTTACCCACAACATTGTTTTTCATATAAACTTTTGGAAATGGAGGAAGGAAATAGCAGAGGACGTAAACAGGTGGAAGACCATACTGCTTGTGGGTCGGCAGAATCAACATTGTTAAAATGTCTGTGCTACCCAAAGTGATCTACAGAGTCAATGCAATTCCTATTAAAATACCATCATCATTTTGCACAGATATAGAAAAAATAATTTTACACTTTGTATGGAACCAGAGAAGACCCCATATAGCAAAAGCAATCCTATGCAATAAAAACAATGGGAGGTATCAATTTACCAGACTTCAAACTATACTACAAGGCTATAGTAATAAAAACAGCTTGGGGCCGGGCGCGGTGGCTCACGCCTGTAATCCTAGCACTCTGGGAGGCCAAGGCGGGTGGATAGCTCAAGGTCAGGAGTTCAACACCAGCCTGAGTAAGAGCGAGACCCCGTTTCTACTATAAAATAGAAAGAAGTTAATTGGACAACTAAAAATGTATGTAAAAAATTAGCCGGGCATAGTGGCGCATGCCTGTAGTCCCAGCTACTCGGGAGGCTGAGGCAGAAGGATCGCTTGAGCCCAGGAGTTTGAGGTTGCTGTGAGCTAGGCTGATGCCATGGCACTCTACAGCCCAGGCAACAGAGTGAGACTCTGTCTCAAAAAAAATAAATAAATAAATAAACATAGATGAAGAAATACTAAATAAAATATGAGGAAAGCAAATCAAGCAATAAATGAAAAGGACATTACAATCGAGGAATTCATATATAGTTTAACATTAAAATTTGATTAATATAATTCATTACAGTAACAGATTAAAGAAGAAAAACTATATATTAATACCCATAGATCCATAGACATGAGAAAAAAATAATAGAAATTGATAAAATTCAACACCCATTTGTGGTTTAAAAAGAAAAAACTTAGCAAACTTTTTATATCTACCAAAAACTACCCTTAGACATATTTTTAATGATCAAATGTTAAAAGCCTTATGGAAAAGGTGCAGAAATTTCCACTATTCACACTTCTGACTTTATACTTGAGATCCCAAGCAGGATGGTAAGAACAAGTCAAAGAAATGGCAGGTATAAGAGTTGAAAAGAAAAACAAAACTGTTAGTTCTTGCAGTTGATATGATTTTCTACATGGAACAATAAAACAAAAGAATCTACAAAAATAGGATTAATAATAGCATTTAATAAGATTGCTGAATACAATATAAATATGCAAAAATGAACTGTACTCTCTTACAAAATAAACAAAAATGTTTACATGTAATTTTAAAAGTACCATTTATAACATCCAATATAAGGTACCAAATAATCTCACAGAAAATACACAAAATCTTTAAGGATAAAATATTATTGAAAAAAATTAAAAGACCTAAACAAATAGAATGATGTTCCAAGTTCATGGATAATAAGACTCAATATCTTAAAAATGTCCATTCTTCCCAAATTAATCTATATAACAACAGAAATTCCAATCAAAATCTTAACTGAATTTATCATGGAACTTGAGAAGCCAAATTCTACAACTGTACGAACGAATAAAGGGCCAAGGAAAGCTCAAAACACTCTTGGAAAGGTTTGCCCTAAAATATTTCAAGACTAACAACACTGTGGGATTGGAAAAGGGATGGACAAATCAAAAAACAATAGGCTATAGTACTGAAAACAGATCTGCACTTATGAGGAAGCTTTATAGAGGAAATATTGCCAATTCATAGGGAAAGGATGGACCATTCAATAAATGGTGCTAGGATAACTTTATCCATATAAGGATAAAATAAGGATTTCTACTTCATTCCATATCTATTAAAATTTACAAAGAATCAAAAATATAAATATTAAAATTGTGAAAATAATTATAGAATAATATACTATGGCTTTGGGAAGAATTTCTTAAAGACTCAAAACATAAAAAACCATATGTCTTTGTTTGTGCTGCTATAACAAAATACCACAGTCTGGGTAATTTAGAAAGAACAGAAATTTATTTCTCACAGTAGTTCTGAAGACTGGAAAGTCCAAAATCAAGGCAGCATCTGGTGAGGGCCCAGTCTCTCTGCTTCCAAGATAGTGCCTTGAACATTGTGTCATCTGGAATAAAGGAATGGTAGAAGGAAGAAGGTCAAAAGGAGCAAACTCCTTATGTTAAGCCCTTTTTATAAGCACACCTAATCTCATTCATGAGGGTGGAACCCTCATGACTCAGTCACCTCTCAAAGGCCACACCTCCCAAAACTGTTGCATTGGGGGTTAAGTTTTAACATGAATTTTGGAGAGGACAAAAACATTCAAACTATAGTATTCTACCCCTAGCTCCCCCAAATTCATGTTCTTCTCACATACACAATACATTCATTCCATCCCAAAGTCTTAACTCATTCCAGAATTAACTTTAAAGTCTAAGTCCAAAGTCTCCTCTAGACATCATATGGGTGAAACTCAAGGTACAATTTATCCTGAGGCAAATTTTCCTCTAGCTGTGAGCCTGTGAAATCAAACAAGTTATGTGCTTCCAAGATACATTGGTGGATCAGGCATAGGATAGACAGTCCCATTCCAAAAGGAAGAACTAGGAAAGAAGAAAGGGGTAACAGTTCCCATGTAAGTCCAAAACCCAACAGGGTAAACAATACTAAATTTTAAGAATTAAGAATAATGTTCTTTAACTCCATGTCACACCTTCCATACATACTGAGGATAAGGTTCAGTGCTCAAGGCCCTGTCCCCACTGGTTTACTGAGTGCAACTCACAAAGTAGCTCTCATAGCTTGCAATCAGGTGCCTGTGGCTCTCCCAGGCTGACATTACATGCTGATGGCTCTACAGGTCTGAGGTCTTGCAGTGGTCCTGCCCCTACAACTCCAGTAGGCATTAATCTTGAGAGGACTCTCAGTGGAAGGCCTGCCCCTACAGCAAGCCTCTGCCTGGCCTTGAGGCTGTCAGAGACATCCTTTAAAATCTAAGTGGAGGTAGCCATACCTCCATACTTCTTGCACCACATAGATACTGCCAAAGTTTACAACTGGCACCTTATAGATCAGTGATCCAAGCTGCACCTGGGCCCACCTGGGCCACAGCTGGGGTGACTGAGGAGCTGCACTGGAGTGGGGGAGCAGAGAATTGAGGTGGCCCTGAGCAGCAAGCTTTGAGTACCCATGGCCCCTTTCTTGCAGCCATTCTGCCCTCAAGGCCCTGGTACTCTGTGTCTGTGATGGATGTGGCATCATCTCTGAAATGTCTTCAGGGTCATTCTCCTAGTCTCTTGATGAATAGCCTCTGTCCTCCTTCTATCCATACTAATCTCCTTATCCTTAGCAAATCACTTGGTCACAACCCTGGTTTTCTCTCCTAAGCATGTATTTTTATTCTTTACGTGGGCAGGCTGAGAATTTTCCAATCTGTTTTCCTTTTTTTTTATTTTAAAGACAGGATCTTGCTCTGTTGCCCAGGCTGGAGTGCAGTGGCATGATCATAGCTCACTGCAGCTTCAAACTCCTGGGCTCAAGCAATCCCCACCCCTCAGCCTCCTCAGTAGCTGGGACTATAAGTGTGCACCACCATACCTGGCTAATTTTGAAAAATTTTTCATAGAGGAAGGGTCTTGCTATGTTGCTGAGGCTGGTCTCAAACTCCTGGCTTCAAGCAATCCTCCTGCTTCAGCCTCCCAAAGTGCTGGGATTAAAGGTATGAGCCACTGTGCCCAGCCCATTCTACTTTCTTTTGATCAGAAATCCTCACTTTAAGTAATTTCTCTCTTTTTGCATTTTACTATAAGCAGTTAAGAGATACCACACAGAATCATAAAAACTTTGCTGCTTAAATATTTCTTCTCCCAAATATCTTTAGTTCATCACTCTTAAGTTCTGACTCCCACAAAGTCCTAGGACATGGACATAATTCAGCCAAGTTCTTTGCCACTTTATAACAAGAATAACCTTTCTTCCAGTTTACAATACCTTTTCCTCATTTCTAGGACCTCGTTAAAATGGCCTTTATTGTCCATATTTCTACCAACATTCTGTTCACAACCACTTAAGTAATCTGTGAGAAGAATGAGGCTTTTTACTGAGATTGAATCAGTAATAAAAAATCTCCTGACAAAGAAAAGCCAAGGACCAGATGAATTCACAGCGAAATTCTACCAAACATACAAAGAAGAATGAATAACAATTCTCCTGAAACTACTCCAAAAAATCAAACAGGAGGGAATTCTCCCTAACTCATTCTATGAGACTAGCATCACCCTGGTACCAAAACCAGAAAAGGGCATAGCATAAAGAGAAAACTACAGGCCAATATCCCTGATGAACATAGACATAATAATCCTCAACAAAATACTAGCAAACTGAATCCAACAGCACTTCAAAAAGAAATACACCATGATCAGGTGGGGTTTATACCAGGGAGGTAAGGACGGTTCAACATATGCAAATTAATAAACATGGTACAGGTAGGGTGTTGTGCTTCATGCCTGTAACCCTAGCATGATAAAAATTCTCAACAAACTAAGCACAGAAGGAACATACTTCAAAATAATAAAGGCCATGTATGACAAACCCCCAGCTGACATCATACTGAATGGGGAGAAGTTGAAAGGCTTTCCTCTAAGTTCTGGAAGAAGAAAATAATGCCCACTTTCACCACTCCTATTGAACATAGTACTAGAAGTCCTCACCAGAGCAGTCAGGCAAGAGAAAGAAATACAAGGCATCAAAATTGGAAAAGAGGAAGTCAGACTGTCCCTCTTTGTTAACCTAAAAACTTTCGTATTTGATAAATGAATTTAGTAAAGTTTCAGGATAGAAAATCAATGTACAAAAAGCAATAGTGTTTATATATACCAATAATGATTTAGCCAAGAAAGAAATCAAAAAGGCAATCCCATAGCTACAAAAAAAAAAATACTTAGAATAAATTTAACCAAGGAGGTAAAAGATCTCTACAAGAAAAACTATAAAACATTAATACAAGAAACTGAAGATGATGCAAACAGATAGAAAAACATCCCATGCTCATGGATCAGAAGAGTTAATATCATATATAATAATATCATATATAATATGATATTATTAATATCATATTAATATCATATATAATAATAGATGATAAGATTAATATCATATATAATAATCATATTACCCAAAGCAATCTGCAGATTCCATGTAGCCCTTATCAAAATGCCAACAGCATTCTTCACAGAATTAGAAATAACAGTCTTAAAATTCATATGGAACGAAAAAAGAGCCCAAATAGCCAAAGTAATCCTGAGCAAAAAGAACAAAGCTGCAGGCATCACACTGCTTGATTGCTTCAAAATATATTACAAGGCTGTAGTAACCAAAAAGTATTATATAGATATAAAAATAGACATGTAGACTAATGGAATGGAACAGAAAATCCAGAAATAAAGCTACATATTTACAGCCAACTAATCTTTGACAAAGCCAACAGGAATTTACATTGGGGAAAAGACAGCTTCTTTAATAAATGGTGCTGGGAAAGTTGGATTGTCACATGTGGAAAAATGAAACTGGATCCCTATCTCTCACTATATATAAAAATCAACTCCAAATGGATTAAAAACTGAGATGTAAGACCCAAAGCTACAAGAATATCAGAAGAAAATTTAGGGAAAACTCCCCTGGACATTGGCCTAGGCAAAGAATTTGTGACTAAGATCTCAAAAGCACAGTTAGCAAAAACAAAAATAGACAAATGAGACTTAATTAAACTAAAAAGCTTCTGCACAGCAAAAGAAATAATCCACAGCATGAAGAGACAACCATAGAATGGAAAAAAATATTTGCAAACTGATTCATCTAACAGGGGACTAATATACAGATTATACAAGAAACTCAAACAACTCAACGAGAAAAAAATAATCCCATTAAAAGTTGGACAAAGGACATTAATAGACATTTCTGAAAGAAGACATAGAAACAACAAACAGGTATACAGAAAAGTCCTTAGCATCACTAATCATCAGAGAAACACAAATCAAAACCACAATAAGATGTCATCTTACCCTAGTCAGAATTGCTATTATTAAAAAGACAAAAAAAAAAAAAATGTTGGCAAGGATGTGAAGAAAAGGGTACTCTTACATGCTGTTGGTGGGAATATAAACTAGTATAGCCACTACAGAAAACAGTATGGAGATTTCTCAAGAAACTAAAAATAGAATTAGTATTCAATCA
>CAUYRT010083008.1:0-19388 GCA_963574885.1 Lepilemur ruficaudatus
CACAAAAAGCCACTTCATAAAAATGATATAAAACATTATTTTACCTGAGGGCTCCAAACAGTAACATCATTGTCATACTGGTTGCGAAACTGAAAGTAAAAGAAAAAAAGACTTACTAATATAATATAAAAACATTACAAATCCCAACTCCTAATATTCATTAAGAAATGCGCTAGTACCTTACTCACATCAGAATGGCCATTATTAGAAAATCAAAAAACAAAAGATGTTGGCATAGACGCAGTGAAAAAGGAATGCTTATACACTGTCAGTGGGACTGCAAATTAGTATAGCCTCCACGGAAAATAGTATGGAGACTGCTCAAAGAACTAAAAGTAAACCTACTGTTTGATCCAGCAATCCCACTATTGGGTATCTACCCAAAGGAAAAGAAGTCATTAAATTATCAAAAAGACACCTGCACCTGAATGTTTATTGTATCACAATTCAAAATTACAAAGATATGGAATCAACCTAAGTGCTCGTCAATTGATGAGTGAATAATGTGATATATACACCACGGAGTACTACTCAGCCATAAAAAATGAAATAATGTCTTTTGCCACAACTTGGATAGAACTGGAGACCATTATCCTAAGTATCTTATGAATGGAAAAACAAAGACCACATGTTCTCCTTAGAGTATATATGATCATAAAGTGGTGTACTGGACATTGAAAGCTAACAATGGAGGAAGGCATGAGGAATAAAAATCTACCCATTGGTTACAAGGTACACTATTCTGGCAATGGGCACACTAGAAGCCCTGACTTCAGCACTATACAATTCATCCACGTAACAAAAACACTTGTATCCCCTTAATATTTTTTGGGAAAAAAAAAGAAATGTGCTTGTATGTGTTTCTATTCAATGTTAAAACAACATGTTAATGCAATCTCACTAAAAGATTACTACTGTACTCAGTTGTCAATTCTACATTTACCGTGAGCTGGTGGGGATGAAGAAGCAGATTAAATGGCTCCTATCTTTCCAACTTCCTATTCTGCTACCCTCCACAGCACCTCCTTTGGGCTCAGTCAACTCAAGTTCATAATCAAGTTTCCTTCCTATTTTCTTATGCCACTCCTTTATACCAGGCCCTAATGAAAGGTCAAAAGCCTTCTTTTTCTTTAAATTAGCTCAAATGTCTTTCTCTTGAAGTCTCCTTTCTCTCCAAATCCCTCCAACACATACTCTCACAGTTCTTTATCTAAACGTCCCTTTTTCTCTATTATGATTAAGGATTTGTCTGATTTATCTTTGAACCCTCAGTGTACTTGTACTTGTACAAGTGCTTTGTGTGTTTTAATATTTACATTGAATGAATAAAATCAAAATACCCTCAGGAAGTTAGAGGTGCATACAAACAGCTACATGGATATAACCACTACTGCTATAATGACAGTATTAAAACAAATCTATTAATATTTGGGAGAATAATTATGGGGGTGAAACTGAGTGCTGGCATGGCAAACATAGGACTGGAAGCCCAGAGCCCTACATTGTAACCTCGATTCCATCACTTCCCCTCTCAGCCTTGGTTTACTTTTCTGTAACCAGGCGACTGGACAAAGTGACTGAAAAGGGCCTTTTCTAATTGAGCTCTCGGGGAGACAGAAATCAGACAAACCCACCAGGAAAATGGACCCTGGAACACAAGCCCTGGGGTTAAGTCCGCACTAGCGGTGTAAGTAGGCCTTCAAGTTAACTCCGTATCTTCTGCTCTCGCATACAAAACACGAGGTGCCACGCCGGACCTCTCAGAATCTCCTCCAATGAAGGGACCTGAGGGGCGAACTCGGCTAGCTGGCGAGGAGAAAGTGTCCCAGGCCCCGCAGAAAGACAAAGTCGCGGTGGAAATGCCGCACCGACTACAGACTGTCCCTTGCCGGGACAGGCCGGAGATGCTGAATCACTGCCGGAGACCTCCCGTCGGCTGAGCCTAGCATGCCCCGTGGCCCCGGGCCACGCTAAGGATGACAGGAGAGGTGGCTTGCCGTCCCCCAATCACTGGACTTATGCCCTAAACCTTCCAGGGATTCGGGATCCAACGTACCATGGTTCCGGCGCGGGCCTGGCAGCAGCCTCCCACAAAGCTACGAATCAGGGAACGCCGCCGAAACTATTGCTCGGCGATCTACAAAGAAGTCTGCGGCGTTTTGACGACGGCGGCGCAGGGTAGTGCAGTCTATTCCAGAGATATCGATAGGCTTCCAACTCTTCCCCGCCCTCAAAACTCCCAGTCGGTTCGGGGGTGGGCGGGGCTTCGGAAGATAGGTACTGAGGTTGGCGGGAAACCCAGGGCCTGCAGTGCCAGTTGCTGCTGAGAGCTGCAGGGCCGCCCCTATCACGTCGCCCTTCTTAGATTCTCAGCAAAATTTCGTGTGTGTTGCAGATTCCCTCCAGTTTCTCACCCGCCCGGCGGGCTGCACCTGAAATCACTGGAGACGACCGCTGTAACTCCGGGTGATCCAGGCTCCACCTCTCATTCACTGTCCACAGAGATTTGGGGTCTTGTGTGACTGTGAAGAACGAGGCTGCAGAAAAGGCCACAAAATAATGGGCCGTTTGTGTGTGTCAGCCACACCCTTCCTCGAGTATCTTGTTTGTGTGCATGCTTTTCTTTCTACTTTGGAATCCTCTTCCTTACTCCTTGGAGATCTCATCTTTCAAGGTTCTGTTGTCATTGACCACCCACTTTTATTATTACTGGTTTCCTCCACCAGACTTCGAACTCCGTGTAGGCGCTTTCTGTACCCGTAACACCAAGCAAGATACCTGATAGATCAGATCACTGAGAAAAAATGGACATTTTCTTCCAAATTACATAAATTCCCAAATAAAATACCCAACCTAACATCTACCGACTACTAATTTTCTTTACAAAGAAGAAAGGATGAGTACTTAGACTCAGGTAAGAGCTGAAAGGGTCCTTAAGGATCTGAGCTTTGCAGGTGAAGTAACAGACTCATATCACTTAATAGATTGTTTTCTCGTTTCTCCAGCACCTAGCACAATACCTGGCACATATTAAGTGCTTAGTATTGCTGAATGAATAATGAATGCTGAATGATTAAATGCTCAATTAAAAATTGTCATACAGTACATAAACATTTTGACAATTCTTTTTCATAGTCTTTTCCTCGCTAGTCACATGCCTCACACAAAAGTATAATAAATACATAATTAAAAAGATATACATTTAAAAAGTTATGGCCATCTTATCATATCCATAAGTAATGGTTTCTGTTATTTGCAATTGTTGCATAGTATTCCGTTGTGTGGAAATACAATAATTTACCTGATTGGTGAACAATTAGATTATTTCCAAGTTTTTGGTATTACAAAAATACTATAATGAATGTTCTTGTACATGCACACCTTTTGTGGCCTTTCCTGATTACCTCCTTATGGGGAATTCATAGAAGTAGAATTGTGGGGTCAAAGGGAAGCACTTTTACAATTATAAATATGGCTAAACTGCAAAAAAAAAAAATTATATTGATTTATATTCTGCAGTGCCTTAGAGTCAACTTTCTTTATACTCTCACCAACACTGGGTAGTGTAAGTATTTTTTACCTTTATCAAGTTGATAGGCAGAAAAAGAAAAAAAAAACCTCTTTAATTTTATTTGTATTTCTTGATTATTAGTAAAAAATATTTTTATGTATTTCTTGGCTGTTTATGTTACTTTAGTGAATTGTCACTTCATTCCTTTCCTCAGTGTATTATTGTGTTAATCATTTTCTCATTGACTTGTAGGAACTCCCTGCAATTAGGGATGGTAACTTCTTACTACTTTGTTACTTTTATAGAAGGAGTCTTTTGCATCCAAAGAAAAGGAACCCACTGAATCTAGCTCAAGTAAAAGTTGGGGGTGGGGTGCAGATACGGAAAATATATAATGGAATCACAAACATCCAAGGATATGAATTTTTGACATTTTTTATTTACTGGGGTATTTCTAGTACCTGCAACAAAGCCTGGCATATAGTAGGGACTCACTAAACATTCGTTGAATGAATGAATGAATGAATGATAGATCTATCACGCCAAACCTGTTCTTTTCATTATTACTTCCTAAGCAAATGGAGCTTTGTGATATATCCTTATTCACAGTAATTGGCTGGACTCTTCAGCCAATTGTCAAAATGTTTATGTTTATCAAAACTCCACATTGTCAAAATATTTGTTTATCAAAGCTCCACTTGAAGACCAAGAGAAGGGGCATTTGGTTGGCCTTTTTTGCCCATACTGAAGAACCTAAACAACTTTAGCTCCTTTCTGTATATTTTGGTGATTTGGCTCCAGATGCATCTTGATCATTGAGCAGGAGCTGAAAAATTGATCAATAAAGATATTTTGTAGGAAGACTGGGTCAGCAAATATAGCTTTACTTCTCTAAAGGTCATGGATAAGTTATATCGGGTTTTTTAAAAGAATCAAATAAAAGCAAATTCTAAATAAAAGCCAAGTTGGAATTGGTTTGTCAATTCAATTGACGCTTGTTATTTTATGGGTTCTTTGAAAACACTTCCATTCTCACCTTACTCCAATGAGAAAATATTGGTAATCTCCCAATTGTGCTTGGGTAAATATGTCTCATCTGGCTATCCGGCTCAATGTTAATTGCTAGCACCTGTGGGTACACCTCCAGTTTCTTTCTGAAGTCTCCTCATCCTTCCATGTGACCCTCTTCAGTAGCCCTTGTCTGATCCAAAGAAATATCTATAACTCCTGCTGTGACTCCGAGAGTGCAGACATTGACCAAATTCAAAACTCATTTTTGATGAGTCAGTTGAAATTTCCTGCTTTCTGGATTCTGCTAAAATGTTAGCTCCATGAAGATAGGGATATTTTGTCTATTTCATTCACTCACTGCTGTATTCACCTGTGCCTATACTTAACAAGTGCTATATAAATAATGAATGGATTCCTCAGGTACTAGTAGTCTACTGTGATCCTCAAACCCCCAGCTCTAGGGGTCATATATCAAAATTTCATTAAGGCCTCTTTCCCTGGGTATGAGGTGAGGAAAAAGCAATGTCCACTTACAGCACACCAAAAACTCTCAAAATCTTCGAAACTCCAACCTTTTTCTGAGATAGAAGTAGGTGGACAGTTAAGGAGCACTCCCCCTTCTTTTTTTTTTTTTTGCAATTTCTACCTTTTATGTTTTTATCCTTTACTATAGAATATGAGAATAGTTGGCATTTTACTTTCTTGGAGCCTCAACCAAAACTGAGAGTTTAACATCCAACTGAACACATATGATACTTAATTGCACTTATTTACATGTTGTCCCCATATGTTAAATCATAAGCCACTGGAGGACAGGGACTGTGTAATATTTCCCTTTGTATATACATCAAATGTGTCACACAAACTAGGTGGGGAATAAAGTTTTGTTAAAAGACTTAGTGGATGAATAAAAAGTACTTTAGTATTAATAGTTGTAGCAATAATTCCAAATATATTACATAGTACCAAAAATTGAAGTCCAAAACTTTATGTTTCTAGTACTCTTCTAGTAGAAGTCTTTAAATTTGGAAATATTCATAGGAAAATTTTGGAATTGCTTACACTTTAACATCACTGTGCTAGATAGTCTCTGTTGTCCCAGGAGATTTACTTTATGCTTTACGGATTACATCAACAAGATCTCTTCCTCTTTAGCTCCTGGTTTGGCTCAGCCAATGGAAGACACTAGTAGATCACAAGGAGAAAGATATCAGAATATTTACCTTCCCTCCCTCCATGTTGGCCACAGGTTGGCAGTGGTACCACAGCGTTCCTTGCTGTTTCCCTGTCCACATTCTCAATATGATTACACTCTCTTTAGTACCCCCTTTTGAGTGTTCAAGACCTTGACTGATACAATACAATGTAAAAATTTTACAGGGTGCAGGAGGCATACAATAGTTTTTTTATGTGAAAAAAACTTGTTTTCTTGAGGTTGAGTTTATATTATATTTTTAGGAATGTTAATATCAGTAAATATGAAACAGCTGGAAGATAGAACCTAAGTTTATTATATATATGCCCTTCCTGTTTTCTACGTGCTCAAATATACAGGGGGTATATACTATACCAGCTTATAGTTAGTTTTATAATTTTTTTCTGATTAAAAAAGGAATAGACATTTATGATTTTTTAAAAAATAAAGACAATATGATAAATTCTTATAATCTACTAGGTAGAGAAAATCACTTAAAATTTTAATTTTTTTCTTCTAATATTCATGCAGGGAAGGGAGAAAAATTATCCTGAGATATATTTTCCAATATGTATAATGTACATATACATTTTCTGTGTGTTCATATACATATTGTGAAGGTGACTGTCATTCCATAGAAAGAAATATACTGTGTTTCTTTTTTTTCTTATTTCAGCACATTATGGGGGTATAAATGTTTAGGTTATGTGTGTTGCCTTGCCCCCTTTCACCCCGGAGTCAGAGCTTGAAGCATGTCCATCCCCCAGATGGTGCACATCACACTGATTATGTGTATATATACCCATCCCTCCTTCCCCCTCCCATCTGCCCAACGCCCAATAAATGTTATTCCTATATGTCCACTTAGGTGTTGATCAGTGAAACCAATTTGCTGGTGAGTACATGTGGTGCTTGTTTATCCATTCTTGGGATACTGCACTTAGTAGAATGGGTTCCAGCTCTATCCATCAGCTTGAATCTAACCCTAAGCTCCCATCTTGCCATGCTGGTGGGAAATTCTCTTCATTGCTGTTTTCCTTTCAGATCTGGTGGCTCTGATATTTCTTTATTGCACTTGGCACTCAAGAATCTGGAATCAAGTGAGTGAACCTGGCAGTCCCTACACCCAGATTTAGCCTCCCAAAGTACCCCGTGTGGCCTCTTTGAGATTTTGTCACCACACTGGGCTTTGTCACAGATCAATATAGGAGTCTTAAATATTCACTCAGCCTACAGGCTTCAGTCTTCTAAATTTTGAGAACTCTCTCTAACACCTCACCCTTCTCATTCCAAGAGACAAGGAGAGCTTATATTGTCTCCAAGCAGCTTTTGCTTTTTGCCTTACAAAAGTCTGAATTCTAGATATCTGCTTGAATGAGGGCAAGGGGCAGTGGGATAAGAGAACACATAGACTTAATATATCAACAAAATAAACTGCCACAAAAATTCTGTATCGAATTATATATGATTCTTTTTTAACCTGCTTCTCTATGTAAACATTATACCACAAACATTTCTTCATGTCACAGCATACATTTAAACATGTGTATAACTAAAATGTATTCTATTGTATAAATGTTTCATAATTTATTTTACCTATATGTGATACTCCTTAGATAGCTCACTCTAAACTAGCCTTGTCTATACCCACTCTCACATTTTTCTTTTTCTTTTTTTTCTTTTTTTTTTTTAACTGGTTATTCAGAAGCTAAGGTTCTTTTCTGTTAACAGCTAATACTTGGTACAGAACAAACTGGAATTAATGGACATAATTGTGAAGAATAACAATTTGGAATTATATCTAAACTATATAATATACTTTCCTCCCTCAAAGCGTGTGACCAAGAGAGGCCTGTACAAAAGCCATTGGCATATTTGAGTTGTTTAGAAATATCTTTTCCAGAAATTAAGCAATTATTACAGAATGTCATCTACATAGTTGAGTAACAATGAATATTACATATCCATGAGAAAATTCTGGCTTGCTCTTATTATAATTTTTTTTATTCTAAGAAATCCTGAAATAACTAATGATGGTCTTTAAATTGGAGAAGTAGTATTGCTTTTCTGTCCTATTTGTCCTACAAAAATGCTCTTACTGATCAATTTGGCAACTACTGGTTAAGAACCAGGATATATCCTCAGCCAAATCTCCCCATCATGCTTGGAAGAGCTGAAAGCCAATAAAACCCCAAGAGACTAATATCTCTTCTGTTGGTCTACAAGTGGGGTTTCTATATAAGAGCCACTCTGAAGAGTCTAGCCAACCACCTTCAGCTACCTATATATACATAGAAGGTAATGATACAAAGGACAAGTTTTTGAGTCAGACATTTCTCACTCATTCAACAAATATTTGTTAATCATCTTACTGTATGCCACACATTATTACTAAGATGCTGGTAATAACTCAGTAAATAAAACATAAAAATTCCTGAAATGAAGAATGACATGGGATGAAATCAGAGAGGAAATAAGATGGGGGTTACACTAAGGGACATAAGGCCTTTAGGCCCTAGTAAGGACTTTGACTCTGAGTGACATGTAAAGTTACTAGAGGATTTTGAACGGAGGAATGTCATGCCTGACATTTTTAAAAGATCCTGACGCTTATGTTGAGAACAGACTACAAGGGGCCAAACACACTAATAGGATCAAGGCTATTGCAATTATCCAAGTAAGATATGACAGTGGCTTGGACCAGAGTTGTAATGGTGAGGTGGTAGGAAGTAGTTGGATTTTGGATGTACTTTGAAGTCAGAGCCAGCAGTACTTCGTTAATGAATTGGATATAGCATGTAAGAGAAAGAGAGAATTCAAAATGACTTCAACATTTTTGGCCTGAGCAAGTGGAAAAATGTAGTTACAATGAACTGAGATGAAGGAGAGACAGGAGGAGAAGGTCTAGGGGAAAAGATGATGAATATAGTTTTGTACGTTTCAAGTTTGGGATGTCTATTAGACATCTAAGTGGAGATATGGAGTAGTTGATTGGCATATTAGTTGGAGTTCAGGGAGAGGTCAAGGTGGGAGATCCAAAATTCGGAGACATCATCACAGAGAAGTTATTTAGAGCAACAAGACTGAAATGAGAATAGATAGAAAAGAGTTACAAGGATTGAATGATGGGTTCTCCCGTAGTAAGACAGAACTATATTTGTATTTGAGCTTAGCTACTTACAAGTTCTGAGAGCTTTGCTGACATATTTCACCTCTCTGAACCTTGCTTTGTTGTTGTTGAAATGTATACAATGGAGATAACATTGGCTGGTATCTTCTATGGTTATTGTGATGATTAATTGAATTTCTCATTTAAGGTGATTAGTACACTGCCTGGTACAAGGCAACTACTCAGTGTATGTTAGCTGTTATTATTACTTTTAGAACCAGCATTTGTCTTCCAAAATGTTGCTGCCATCCTAGTGATAATATACTCATATAATCAGTATAGTAGTAATGCTAGTTGTTTATCTAGATAGTGGCAAACTAGAAGTGTACAGATGCACCTCTCCATATCTAATCTCTTAAATAAGTTATATTTTTAGGAAAAAACCTTCTTTTTTAAAATCTGATAGCGTTTGAAGTCCTCCTAAATATTGAATTATGTTTTAGTCTCTTTCGACAATTTTTAGTTATTTTTATTTAGCTGCCAAGATCTATAAAGCACAGTAATAAAGAATCTCTTTTAATACTTTAACATTCAGGATGACTGTTACAAAAATAAAAGCATAGTTGTTGGAGTTTGAAAGAAGGACACTTTTAACAAATTTGAGTGATAATTTGGTCTGGAAATTATTTCATCTGTTTTAAAAGCGTCTTCTCATTTTAAAAATAAACCTCCTCTTATTGTGCTAGCCCAATAAGATATATTCTGATCTTATTTTTATAGAAATTTATCCTGAGATTATTTGGGAAACTGCTTTCTATATTAAAAACAGGTATTTCTTCCTCTAATGGGCCAAAGCCAGCATTTTTTAGTGTTGGGGCAGCTTCAGAATTTCTTTTCCTTTGGCCTGTTGCTGGAGTGACAAGGGTAACATAAGAATAGAGACATTTTATGATGGAAAGAGTACTCTTATAAATAAACCAAACATTTTCATGTATTTCTTTTTCTTTCCTCAAGACAAGAGAGAAATAAATCCTTAGTCTACCAGTAGGCTTAATAATTCCTAAGATAATGTTCACAATAAAAGTAATGTGCCCTTTAAAAGGAATGTTTTCTAGAATTTCAGTCCCAACTAAGTGCGCAATTCCCTTCTCTGCCGCTAGGTGGCAATTAGTGCCTTGCAGAGAAAAAAATTCTTCCTCCCCCATCCCACCTCCCTCACCCAGAAAGATACGTGCATTTTTCTCTTTCTCGAGGTAAGAATTCTCTTAAGGATAATATTCTTTTTTTCCTGTTTTGTTTTGTCCAAGTGAATTTACATTCACCCTTTCCTTTAATTGTTAAGAATAGCACATACAAATCAAACAAACTGCTATAGCTAAGGAAGAATAGATCGTATCTTTTAAAGAGGGTGGTTTCCAAACAGAGTGTATGTTCATGAGTGATACAGAGTAGGAAGTTGCTATAATTTTCCTACAAGGTTTTTTTTTGTTTGTTTCTTCAATTTCACTAAAGAAAAATTTCCTGTAAAAGGAATTACAACTGGCCCATGCTAACATTATGCCTAATGTAATTAATTACAAATGTAATATAATTAAATATAAAACAAAAATGGAGAAGGAAAATAATTGTAAAGGCCTAAAGGCAATTTCAATGTGGTAAAATTGCTTTTTCAAGTGAACTCTAGGAAAAACAACAAAATAATTCTTCATATACAATGAAGTACAATATAAAAATAATTATTTTTTGTTCAGACAACCTATCTATTGTGCCAGGAAAACCTATGCAGATTTATTCTTAGGAAAATTATTTGAAGACTACATATAGTTTCTGTGTATTTGTAAGTCTAGTGAATCTGGTATACATTCTTTTCTAAGTGTGTTTTATTGTGTATACAGTGCTGTCTCCAACCTTCTTTACCCAAAAGAATATGTGTAATGGATGTTTGTTTTATATATAAAAATTCAGATATCAAATCCCTGTTCAAAGAGGATTCTCAATCTGGGTCTTAAACCAAAGACTCTCCCCAGGCTGTACTCAGTGAAGTCTAACACCAAAAAGAAAAGCTGCTCTGGCATTCTAGGCCTTCCCTGCATCCAGATGGCCTGTCTGTAGCCTGGCCAGAACCAAACCCTTCCTGCTGCCTTTTCAGCTGGCCTTGGGTGACAGCCCTAGGCTACACCAGCTTCCATACCCCTTTAACTCTTGAATGTCCAAGATTGTTAAAAAGAGGTGAGACTTCCAATGTGAATTTGGTTGAAAGGGTAAGTCAGGTTTTAAACTTGAAATTTGGTTAATAAAATATTTATTCACATCACCCCCTGCCAAAGGCTTCCTCCCACAGTAACTCAGTCAGCCAATTGGCATCAGAGGAAGCACCGTTTGGAAGGGAGTGTGTGTGGGCAGCTTGCAGGTGAGGACAGGGCTGCCAAGGCAGACCATGCGGTTTGTCCTGTGCCTACACCCAATACCTGACTTGTACCTTTCCAGAGCATTGGTGTATACACACAGCAGTTCTGCTGTTTGGGGTGTGGGTAATTTCAAAAAGTATTTTTTAAAATAACTTGTTGACAAGACTTACATTCAGCAAATAAGAATATGTAATGGCAGATATAAAATGACCATGCGTGGATTTAAGTGGGAATTTCTCTGAAGTTGTCGTGCCAGGAAAACAAATCTACTGTATGTTTTAAAAGTACCCTTGGAAATCTTTCTAGCAGCAGCCATTGTTTTCATTTGGGGTTTCAAAGGTTGGTTGGTTTGTATGTGGGAATTTCACCAGAAGGTAATATACAAAGCAAACTCTACACTTGAAGGCAACATTTCCTTATGGCTTTGCTTTTCTCCACATAGAGAGATATTATTTACTGATTTGCAAGGGTGCTTCTCAGTTGGCCAGAATGGATATTTTCAGACAAAAGCTTATGACTCTATGTCACTTTCCTTCTTATTTTTGAATATCATTTCTTAGTTCTGTGCTCACTGTTATTTTTAATTATTATTATTATGCCTATTGCCAAGCTATTCCACTTTACACAGAGTTGATTAGAGACCTGAGAAATCCAGGCCAACATAAAGTCCTGGTCTCTAGATCAGACTACATGAACAGAGAAAAAAAAAAAAACCCACAAAAGTGCTAGCTTTTAGAGAGCTCTTAAAGGAAAAAAAAAGAGAGAAATTTTAAAAAGAAAAAAAAAACCCAAAGGAAACTAGCGTTGTAAAGGACAGAGCTTAAAAACAGGACCCATAGGCGAAAGAATTAAAGGATAAAAAACCATATAGTGCTACAATAAAAAGGAAATATATAAAAGCGAGAATAAAAATAGAGCCGGTATAGCTGCTGATTTTACAGCATTTAGCCTGGAGTGCTGGGTGGCTACTCTAAGCCGCCAACCTCTCTCAGCAGCTAACATAAAAGGGGCCCTCTGGCACAAGCTTCCCATTTGTGGCTTCAGAACTGAAACGCTTCCCTTGACCCTCTCTACCCGCCCAGCTCTGTTCAGATCTTCACTCCCTTGTTTTCAGCTTCCCTACTTGCTACTCTGCTGTTGCCTGGCCCACAAATGCACAAAGTTGCCTTCTGTGGATGACCTTGTCTTCTTGCAACTAAGATGATGAAAATTGGAACTCTCCATCCAGCTACGTTGTCCCAGGCCACCCCAGGTAACATTCCTCCCAGTTGGACCCAGCCCTCAAGATTCTTACCTCTGAAAAACACAGTAAACTAGATAGGCGTTTAGGAAAGATTATATGTCCTCAGGAGAGATACAATATTGCTTTTGGTTCAGTGCACTCTTCCACAAAATAAGTTGAGATCACCTAAATGTAGAAAGATCAAAAAAACAGACATAAATGTCTGTTTTTCAGTTTTACACATACTACCTTACTAATGACTGATACTTGACAGATTGCAGTTGGGTTTTCACAGAACAATAAAATACTACTCCCACCAGAAAGGAAATGTGAGAAAAACATTTATGAAAGCAAAAAAGGAACATGTGGAGTTGGATGTCAACTTTTCCTCTAAGAAAATCTAAAGAAAAACCCAAATAAAGAGGAAGATTGTTTCAGAATAAGTTATCTAATGTTGTTTACTGCTCTTTTAAAAAATGTACACTTTATTTTTGTGAAACGAATTTTACTTCATTTTGGGGTAGGGGACAGAAATTTGGGAGTACCAGTCTCATGTTTTAGTATAAAAGAAAAAAGTTACTGTCATGAGAAATGTTAGGAAGTTATACATCACAATAGTTTTCTCCCCTAATTAAAATGTTGTATTTTTCTCTACTTTTCTCCATTGCCATGAATGTGTGTGGGGTGTGTGTGTGTGTGTGTCTGTGTGTGTGTGTGTATATATATATATAAAAGGCTTCCTTGCATAAAATCCTTTGACACAAGATTTCACAACTCTAGTCCTATGCTAATAAGAAGTCTTTATTTAGTTTCAGTCTTTCTAAATAAGCTTGTAAGTTTCTGACACAGCAAATACCAGTTTGGTCTTCTCTGTCCTCTGTCCCTTGACCCCCTGTTGAAACCTGGTTCAGTCTGTTCACCTAAAAGGTGAAACTAGACCCTATTTCTACAGTATTTTTGTCTTTGTGCAGGGGCACACAGAACTGTGGGGAACTCCGCTCTGGCGCAGGAAGGAGAAAGAGATTGGCTGCCATCCAGTTCAGTTGGCTCAAGAGAAGTTCAGCTTCCTTGTCCTCTCACAGACAGTCCCTTCCGTGCTGACCTTTAACTAACTGGCAGGGCTTTAAAGCTATGACCCTGCTTCCTCACTGCCCACACGCTTCTTCTCCACCTTGTTGGTACCTTTTGGAAGGAGGAAAAGCCTCAGAAAGAGGCGCTAGGGAGAGAAAAGTACAACTCCTGACTTTGGAGCCTCTTAGAATTTTTTTCCTCTTCCTTGTTAAGGGAGTGGGACTGTTAATTTAAAAGGATGTCAGGGCCAGGCACCATGGCTCACGCCTGTAATCCTATCACTCTGGGAGGCTGAGGTGGGAGGATCACTTGGGACCAGGAGTTTGAGCCCGGCCTGAGCAAGAGTGAGACGCCATCTTTGCAAAAAATAGAAAAATTAGCTGGGCATTGTGGCATGTGCGTTTCGTCCCAGTTATTCCAGAGGCTGAGACAGGAGGATCACTTGAGCTCAGGAGTTTGAGGTTGCTGTGAGCTATGATGATGCCACCATGCTCTAGCCCAGTGACAGAGCAAGACCTTGTCTCTCCATAAATAAATAAATAAAAGGATGTCAACACATGGCATGAAAAATTTGGAAACACATGGAGAATTTAGCATGGTCTATGCATCAGGGTAGATATTTAATAAATGTCATAAGAATATGCTGACCCTTCTACAAATATCCCATAGTCTTTTTAAAACTTCATATTTAATGGGGAACTTTTGCAAAAGTACATTTTGCCTTCTTTTTATAATTATCATTATCAATATTTCCACTGTGTAGGACTAGATTCCAGGAAAAACTGCAGTGTATATAGACCATGATTAAATAACATGTAGAATTTGGTGCTAAAAGTTTTATTAATAAAATGCAAATTATTTATCTCATAATTATTTAATCAATTTTGTAAAAGACCTAACTGATCTATATTTTAAACCCTCCATACCATGGTTAAAATTTTTTAGAAAGTAAATAATAAGGAATAGCAGTTGTAAAATTGTAAAAGTACCTTTGCAATTGTAAAAGTAAAGATTTAATTGTATTTTCCTGATTTTTGTTCCCCCCTGATGACTTCAGTTATGGTAGCTCAGTTGTACGCTTGGCATCTTGCCTGCTAATTTTGTACAAACAATCCCTTCCCTCATCTAGAGGTGTCTATAACTCATTCATCTAGCCCACTCTATTTACCTTCCAAAAGCTGGCATTCAGCTATAACCAGGGAAAGAAAACACACCAACGTTCCAGTTTGTTGGCAACTTGTTGAAGGCAATTGACTGCTTTTCAATAGAAAGCATTTCCTTCCCCTATTGTGTCACCTCTACCCCCTAAAACACTTCACAAAGCATTGGCTGAGCTTTGCCAGACAATGGCTTCCTTTGGAAGAAAAATAAGTTAGAAGCAGCCGATGTCACAGACTTGAGGTGTTTTCTTAATAAAAGTGTCACTGCTCTCCACCCACAAGGTCTGCACAACAAATGGTACTACAGAGCTGGAAGGGACTTCCCAACACAATCCTATCTATGAATTTTACAGGGGAGGAGACTCAGACCCAGAGATGTAAGGGTATATAGTCCAAGTTCTAGAGTGAGATTTCTTTACTCTTTCTGTGCCATTGTCCACGCTTTGAAGGGTGGTAAAGCCTGTGGATTCTCTCTCAGAATAATGTTTTTGAGACCATAAAATAAAGCTCATGAAGCTGGATCTCTTCCTTACACTATATAAAAAAAACTAACTCAAAATGGATCCATCATAGACCTAAATATGAGACTCAAAACTATTTGATTCTTAGAAGAAAACATGGGAGTAAATCTTATGACTGTGGATTAGGCAGTGGTTTCTTTTGTCTTTTTAAAGATAGCTTTATTGAAATATAATTAATATACCATAAAATCTATCCATTTAAAGTATAGACAATTCAATGGTTTTTACCATATTTACAGAGTTGTGTAACCATCACCATGATCTAATTTTAGAACCTAGGGGCCAGACAAGGTGGCTCATGCTTCTCATCCCAGCACTTTGAAAGGCCAAGGTGGGAGGATTGCTTGAGGCTAGAAGTTCAAGACCAGCTTGGGCAACACTGCAAGAATTCCATTTCTATAAAAAAATTTAAAAATTAGCCAGGCATGGTGGCATGTGCCTGTAGTTCTAGCTACTCAGGAGGCTGAGGCCACCGTTGTATTCTAGCCTGAGCGACAGAGCAAGATCTTGTGTGGGCAAAAAAAAAAAAAAAAAAAAAGAACCTGGCCAGTTTTGTTTATTTTTATTTTTATTTTTATTTTTTTTGAGACAGAGTCTCGCTCTGTTGCCTGGACTAGAGTGCTGTGGCATCAGCCTAGCTCACAGCAACCTTAAACTCCTGGGCTTAACTGATCCTTCTGCCTCAGCCTCCCAAGTAGCTGGGACTACAGACATGTGCCACCATGCCCGGCTAATTTTTTCTACATATTTTTAGATGTCCAGCTAATTTCTTTCTATTTTTAGTAGAGACGGGGGTCTCACTCTTGTTCAGGCTGGTCTTGAACTCTTGAGCTCAAACGATCCGCCCGCCTCAGCCTCCCAGAGTGCTAGGATTACAGAGGTGAGCCACCACGCCTGGCCCTTTGGGTTTTTTTTTAAATAATAAGGACGATTTATTGGCTTCTGTAGAGAGAAAGTCAAATAACACCACAGTCTGGATTTTTCTCAGTCTGTCTATTTTTCTGCCATTTTGGCTATTTTTATAATAAAAAAAACAGCTTTATTGTGATTAACTCATATACAATAAGTCCTCATATAATATCATCAGTAGCTTCTTGGAAACTGCAACTTTAAGTGAAAACTATATATAGCAGGTCCTTGAATACTTTCACTTAGTTCAACATCATTTCCTTATAACAATGAGAAAAAAAATTGGTTTTGTTATATAGCATTTCACTTAAAGTCACAGTTTCCAGAAACTTGTAGATGGCCTGAGTGAGGACTTACTGTACTATATAATTCACTCTTGTAAAGTGTACTATTCAATAGTTTTTGGTATCTTTGCAGAGTTGTACAACCATGACCTAGGCAATAACTTCTTAGATATGCCTATAAAAGCTCAAATGACAAAAGAAAAAAATAATAAATTGTACTACCTCAAAATTTAAAACTTTTGTGCTACAAATAGTACCATCAGGGAGGTGAAGAGGCAGCACACAGAATGGGAACAAATATTTGTGAATCATATATCTGATAAGGAGTTGTATCCAGAATATATCAAGAATGCTGACAACTCAAAAATAAAAAGACAAGCAACCCAATTAAAGAATGGGCAAATGTTTTGAATAGATATTTCTCCAAAGGAGATATATAAATGGCCAATAAGCTCATGGGCAGATGCTCAACATCATTAGCCATTAGGGAAATGCAAACGAAAATCACAACGAGATACCAATTTATACTTACTAAGATGGCTATAATAAAAAAGACACAAAATAACAAAGCTTGGAGAAGATATTGAGAAATTGGAACCCTCAAACACTGTTGGTGGTAATGTAAAATGGCACCATCACTCTGGAAAATAGTCTGGCAGCTCCTCAAAAGTTTAAATGTAGAGTTACCATATGACCCAGCAATTCCACTCCTCTGTGTAAACCCAAGAGAAATGAAAATATACATTCACGCAAAAACTTGTACATGAATGTCAATACCAGCATTATTTATAATAGCTAAAAAGTGGAAACAACCTAAATGTCCATTAACATTGATAAACAAAATATGGCATATCCATAGAATGGATTATTACTTGGCAATAAAAAGAACTGAAGTCCTGAAGGCCTCGCGGGGGGAGGGGAGAGGATGGAGTGACTGCTAATGGGTACAGGTTTCACTTTGTGGGGATGAAAAATGTTCTAAACCGAGATTGTAGTGAAGGTTGCATAATTCTGTAAATATATTAAAGCCAGTGAATTATACACTTTAAATGGGTTAGTTATATATGACATATCTCAATAAAGATGTTTTAAAAAATAAGATACATAAGAATCCAAAGGAAACCAATCCAATTGAAATTCAGGTATCAGAATGTTAAAAACAAATTTGTGATACAGTAATGCATGTGCTTCTTTATTAACACATTAAATTATAAGATGTAGCAGTAGCTCTATTAACTACCAAAATTTCAAAGTAGTGATTAGTGTATATGGTATTTTTTAGATAACTGCAATAAATGTAAAAACAATGAGATTTCCATTGGTGAAAGTCATAAGTACTGCTAATATTCTGTGACTTCTTGTCTACATTAATCATTGAAGAATCATGTGCCAATCTAAGCCTACAAATGGGAGGAGGTAAAAGATGGGGCAGAAGTTGAGGGAGATCCTGAAGGAACTGAAAATTTCAGTTAGAAGTCAGTAAAGATAATGATATAATTTTGTCTTCCTTCTGAGTTCATGGACACCCTGAATTCTGTCTATAGACTTCTTGAGGGCCCATCAATCCTAGGTTAAAAACCTCTGTAGAGAGTTAGTGAGAGAGCAAGTTTAAAATTCATGCCTCCTGACTCTGAGTCCAGGGCTCTTTCTACCTGATTCTGCCCTTTTCTCTCTATTTTTAGTAAAGGGAATTAGGTGGAAGAGATTGAGTTTTATTTAAACTGCTCTACTGCATCAGTTTTAAAAAGAGAGGGGAGGCCATGGTGCAATGGCTCACGCCTGCAATCCACGCCTGCAATCTGGGAGGCCAAGGCAGGAGGATCACTTGAGCTCAGGAGTTTGAGCCCAGCTTGAGCAAGAGCAAGACCCATCTTTACTAAAAATAGAAAAATTAGCTGGGTGCAGTGACATGCACCTGTAGTCCCAGCTACTCAGGAGGCTGAGGCAGGGGGATCACTTGAGCCCAGGAGTTGGAGGTTACAGTGAGCTATGATGACACCACTGCACTCTAGCTGGTACAACAGAGCAAGACTCTGTCTCAAAAATAAAATAAAATAAAATAAAATAAAATAAAATAAAATAAAATATAACTAATAAATAAAAAGAGAGGGGCAAGAGAGTTGCTTGTGTGAGAGTTTCTAAAGACAAGAAGAATTTTACTATGACCCTCCCCTTCCTTCTTCACTGCCCCCCTAACCACCACCACCCATACAACCCATATACAGTATCACCACCAAATATGTTATAATGTTTTTCCCTTTCACCAGAAGACATTAATTTAGAGAAATAGTTGGTGTTCAGAGCTCCATCAGAGATGTGGATTTGGAAATTTCCTCAGAGGGAATATTTTCTAGAATTTGCCTTTGTATGCCTGGCATGGCAAAAAAGCCACCCACAGAGATTGAGTCAGTTGGAGATAGGGTGGGGTAACCAAGCTCAAGCCACTGATTTTGGATTTTGCAGAAATTAGGCATTCTTTGATTTAGAGGGGAGCTTACCAGAGTATGCTGTATGATAAAGCTTTAAATAGACAAGTGCTGATAGACTCGTGGTCACTAAGAGATGGAATAGAGGAAACCAGAAACAATCAAGTTGTCTCTGTCATATTCAAATGACAACAACTATCAGACAATTATAATATGAATACATAAATACAGTAAAATAATATCTTATTATTAAATAATATCTTATTAAATAATATCTTATTAATATCTTAAAATAAGAATAGAATGTATGGCAGGAATCCACCATTAATTTGAAAGCTGGGGCAAAGGGGTTTCTGGGTCCTCCTCTGACCTTTACCTTCTTTCTAAATCACCTTCTCTATGTAATATGATACAGCTTGTTAGGGTAGTAGAATCTGGACTATGGTTTAGTATTGGGGATTGGTTTAGAATTGGTGGTCACTTCAGTGCTGGAACTTAGAGAAAACTTTTTAAACGATCATATTTTCTGAATTTAGAAAAAGGACATTTTTTTTTTTTTTT
>CAUYRT010083011.1:0-15005 GCA_963574885.1 Lepilemur ruficaudatus
CATGAGTGGATTAATAAAATGTGGTATATGTATACCATGGAGTACTATTCAGCTATAAGAAGCAATGGTGATATAGCACCTCTTGTATTTTCCTGGATGGAGCTGAAACCCGTTCTGCTAAGTGAAGTATCCCAAGAATGGGTGGACAGGCACCACATGTACTCACCAGCCAATTGGTATTAGGTGATCAACACCTAAGTGGACACACAGGAACAACATTTATTGGGTGTTGGGCAGCCGGGGGGGGGGTGGCGGGTCTGGGTATATACGTACATAATGCGTGCGTTGGGCCCCCTCTGGGGGATGGACAGGCTTGAAGCTCTGACTCGGGGGCGGGGGGGAAGAGGGGAGGAAAGGCAACACATGTAGCCTAAATGTTTGTACCCCCATAATATGCTGAAATTAAAAAAAAAAACAGGCCGGCTGCGGTGGCTCACACCTGGATTCCTAGCACTCTGGGAGGCCAAGGCAGTCGGATTGCTCAAGGTCAGGAGTTCGAAACCAGCCTGAGCAAGAGTGAGACCCTGTCTCTACTAATAATAGAAAGAAAATTAATTGGCCAACTAAATAATATAGAAAAAATTAACCGGGCATGGTGGCGCATGCCTGCAGTCCCAGCTACTCGGGAGGCTGAAGCAGGAGGATCGCTTGAGCCCGGGAGTTTGAGGTTGCTGTGAGCCAGGCTGACGCCACGGCACTCTAGCCCAGACAACACAGTGAGACTCTGTCTCAAAAAAATAAATAAATAAATAAATAAATAAATAAAAATATTTTAGCTAATGAAAAAAATAGTTTTTTCGTCTATGTTCATGAGAGTTATAGGTCAGTAGTTTTCTTTTCATATCTGCTATGGTTTGGATATACTTTGTCCTCACCAAAATTTTGCTGAAATTTGATCCCCGATGTGGCAGTGTTGGAAGGTGCGGTCTAGTGTCAGATGTTTGGGTTATAAGGGCAGATCCCTCGCGAGTAGATTAATGTCTTCCCATGGGGTGAGCAATTTCTTTCTCTCATGGAAATGGATTAGTTCCTGCAAGAGCAGTTTGTTAAAAAAAATCTGCTTCCTTGGTTTCTCTCCCTGCTTTCTCTCTTGTCACGTGATCTCTTTGCACATGCCCATTTCCATGTTGACCTTCTCTGCCATGTTTTGACCTAGCATGTGGCCCTCACCCGAAGCTGAGCAGATGCCAGCACTATACTTCTTAAACTTCCCAACCTGCAAAACCGTGACCTAAATGAACCTCTTTTCTTTATAAACTCTCCAACCTTGGATATTATGATATAGTAACACAAAATCAATTAAGACAATGTCTTTGTCCAATTTTGGTACCACAATATGCTGGCTTCATAGAATGAATTGGGAAGTGTTGTCTCTTCCTTTACTTTTCTAGAAGACTTTATGTAAAATTGGTCTCATTTTCTCCTTAAAAGTTTGTGTCTTTCAAGTTTCTCATATATTTAATATAAGTTGTCAAAATTCATGGCACATATTTGTTTATTATATTTCATTAGTTTTCTTTAAATATCTTTAGACCATATAGTGTCACTATCTCATTTTTCATGTTGGTAATTTATGTCTTGTATCATTAATTTCTTATTTGTATGTTTAAGTGTTTATGAATTTTATAGATTTCCTAAAATAACCAGATTTTGCTTTTTTAAAATTGTTTTTCTGTGTTTTGTTTCATTGGTTTATGATGTTGCCTTTATTATTTCTTTCTGCTTTCTTTTGCTTTCAAAATACTTTTAAATTTCATTTTTACCCATTGGTTATTTAGAAATGTATTGTTTAGTTTACATATGTTTAGAGATTGGCTATATACTATTTTGTTATTGATTTCTGATTTAATTTCATTGTCATTAAAGAACATGGGTAGTTTACACACTTTTCAAGTTATTTAGACTTCTTTTACGGCCCACAAGGTGCTGTAGCTTGGTAAATATTCCATATGTATTAAAGGAATCTGTTTATTCTACGTAGTTGCTGAGTGGAATTATTAGGTCAAGTTGATTAGATCAAGTTATTAGGTTGAAACGGTGTTTTTAAATTCTTTATACTTTTTAAATTTTTTAACTGATTTTGTCTACTTGTCCTGTCAGTTATTGAGAGCATGGCATTGAAATCTCGCACCATAATTGAGGAATGAGGAATCAAGGTTGTTTCCATCCTATGACTCTGTTATTTCCACGTAAGACATCCCATTTATTGTTATTAATCGCTGGCCAGAAATAATAACATGGCATAACCTAAACATAGGGGAAGCTGGGAAATATGAGGGAGGGAAGAACACATGGAATATTTGATAGGCATAACACTTTTTTCCACAATGATTTTTACTCAAATTTAAGGATGAAAATCCTCCCATATCTGTTATGATTTAGTATGTAGACCCAACTCTTTAAATGTCTTCCACATCATACATATTTAGATTTTTCTCATGCCACACTACTCACATGTTGGATAACAAGTGGCCTGTCTATCACTTTTTAAATGTAACTAAAATCTTAATTTCTTTCACGAAAGCTTTGGGATACAAGAGGGTCATCCTGTCTTAAGTGATTATATAATATAGCAATTACACATTTTGTGTCACTGTGTACCAGTTTATTAATTGCAATATATGAATAATTTCATTTACTCTTTATAGAAACTCTATTTTTATCCCAATTTCTAAGATGACAGCACTGAAGCAAAGAGATGTGAATAATTTATTCATGGACAAATAAGTAAAACATTGGCAGAAATGTTCTTTGGACCTGATGCTAATTTCACCTGATGCCAAGGTTCATTCTCCAGGTGTTCTATGTTACTACTAGGATGAATCTGTTCTTTCTCCCAACTTTGAGCATGTGGATTCATGCTTCAAAAAAGATGGAAACAGGTTAAAAAGATGAGTGACAGTTGCATTTCATTTACCTGGATAAGTGAATATAGTAATAAATAATTCAGATAACCCCAATAAATAATTACAAGGAAATAATTATAAAACTGTGCTTAGCATTATAAGCATGTTAAGACAGATATCTTCAATTTTTCAGAAAATTATCGTGGGTAAAAAGGGATTACATTGATAATATATGGCTTACTGTGAGGCCATTTATAATGTTTGTATAGTACCATGACTGAAGTGTATTTTCATATATATTTATATTACATAAATTATAACATATAATGTATGCATATGTATATATAGATGTGTGTATATATATGTGTGTGCGTGTGTGTGTATTTTCCATGCTCAGATAATTTTTGGGTTTCTCAATCCTCAAACTGCTACCTGGGAAGAAGAATATTTCCCTGAGGAATCAATCAGCACCTTGAATGATTCAGAGCTGATTCTTCCAACCTCCAGTAGAAGGTATTTTGGCAAGAGGAACAGGAACTCTATCTTCCCATTCACAATTACAGAACACCTCACCTGTGAAGTATGGTTATTATGTTTCTGTCAAGAAGGTGAAAGACTCATAACTCAAAAAGCCTCAGGCATGAGGGAGTTACTAAGATCTTTCATATAAGCAGTGGAAACATAATTATCACTCTTCAAAGGTGAGATTGCATTTATTTTTATTTCTTTGCAAAAGTAGTGAGTAAAGAGTGAAATAATATGAGGTACAAATTAACCTTGCCAACATAAATGAAAAATCAGCAGAGATGAATTTGTACTATTTTAAATTGAACTGAAATCTCTTTTCAATGTTTGATAAAAGTTTTGCTTAACTTTTATTTTCATTTTTAAACAACGAACCCTCAAGCTTCTGTGTACTTGAAAAGTTTAAATACAGCGAGATAGCTTTTATAGCATTGTAGGCCGTGTCAGAACAAGGAAATGTTAAAAGTTACAAAAAAATGATCTGCCTTCTTGTACATTATAGTTTCATTTCTAAGCTTTCTATCTCATCAGTTCAATGTATTTACATTCCTTTTTTCCTTCTGATTTGACATTTTGCTCTCTTCTTTTCTTCATAGACTATTCAGATAAACCCCCTCCTTGTTTCTAGTCTATGCAATTAACACTTGAGCAAAGCCATGTATGGTATTCTGCAGTTTTTATATCCATTAATAGAATGAAAATCTGTGTCTGCTCTAAGAGTTTCTACTTGATATTTAGGCTTGACGATCACCTTTCAGCAATTCTGTTTTCTAAAGGTAACTCCAAGCAAGTATCAAGCCTACAAGATATATATTCACAGTGTAGATTACAAGATTACAAGATTAAAAGTGGTTTTAGGAACATTTTCTTTAAAAAAGGACAAAAATATTTCATTAATAGGATATCCATAATCTTTTTAAAAAGCCCTTTACTGAGACAGATGGGTGGAATAATATAAGATTTATGTTGCATTTATCTGTGATAATAACTATTTCCAATTTCTATCTCAATCCCCTCTCTTTCAATCTTTATCTTTTGAAAATGTGCTGGTACATAATGCCCTTGGATGTGAACTCAAACAAATTCAATGACTGCAATCATGTTAATGAATCAAGAATAAGAAATTTGACTATCTCTACAACCTATGTAGGACTGACATTTTCAAAGGGCTGAAGTTCAGGTCCAAACTAATGGAGCTGTAAAGAAAGATACACACGTTTGTAGCCACAGGGTATGTTCTATGTTGTTGAATAATGATGATATAATCCAGTTAGAGTCATGGTCATAGTTTCTGTGATACCTGGCTGCTTTTCCATCATTAGTAACTAGGATGAAAGACACTTGCTAAAATGAATGTACTTTCATGGTGTCATTAATTTTCCAGGAAAAAAAATATTGAGATTCCAAGAATTGAAAACTCCTAACAACTCCAAGCTTTACCTGAAAAGCAAAAGTAGGAAATAATGGTGCAGCTTGTAAGACTGAATTGGTGATTAATAGGAATCATGCCCATTGGTATTTTGGTTTTTGAAGATTGTCCAGTCATCAATGACATGTTTAAGGAGATGTGTCTAACTAGTAGCTTGTTTCTCACAACAAATAAATACCACAATACATATCCTTTGTTCATAGACTTGCCTGTGCGAATTTACTGACCAGCGCATTATGCAATTTACTTCTCAGTATATGTTGTGCTTTGTGCTTACTGGATCCCTCCATAACCCCTCACCAGGCGCTGCACTTACGGTTATGTTCCCTTCCTCCGGCGCACACAAGAGACACACCTAATGTAGTCTAACTTCTTATAAACCCTCCTGCCCATGCTTGACATTTGATCTATGTTTTATCCTCTTGCAGCCAGGACTTTGCCCTTGACTATTTGACTATACTTTGACCACAGTATCCTCTGTATATTTCTGGCAACAATTCCATATACAGCCCAGACTGGGAGGAAGTGGGAGCAGTTGATTCTCTGTTTATACAAGTGCATTATCATGCAAATTACGAACGTGTCCTCCACTGACCAGATGTGTATACAGCACTGACATACTGAGCAAAGTACAAATTTCGTGTTTCTTTTTTTTTTTTAATTTGGGAAAACAGAGAGTAATCTGACGTATCTCAGAGCTCCTCTAAAGGGAATAAAGGCAATAAGAACTGAATCTCTGACTGATCCCTGAGAATTGAACAAAATAATGAGAGCGAACTCACAAAAGGATCTCAAATAGAAGCTAGGCTAAACTGGGAAGTACCCCAGGAGGCTTCACAAATTTATGGTGCCTATCTTATCAGCTCAGATTGGACTCAGAATTAAGGAGCTTATGATAAATCACTTTGAAATATTCATTCATAAATAGGAATAAAACTTGGACAGAGAAATACAAGATGTTGGCAGCAAGCCTTCTGAGTAAGATTAGAAATGGAATTTTCCAGGTCAGAAATTCTCCTTTCAGTTCCTGAGGGAATACCATGCATCAATCTAGTTTTTCAAATTACACACCCCAATTTTTTAAAAAATGTTATTGGGAATGTAGCGTTTTCCTTCAGTTATTTTGTTAGCCTGACAGGTTTGAACATTAGAGGAGACCCATGATGCTATCAGGGCTCATTTTAACCTACGTATGTAGTGATACAGTGAGCCAAGCTTCTCCATGGCTGTATTCGGTTTTGACCTACACATTTCGGCAGTCTTTAGAATACCTCAACTCTAACTTTGTAAACTAAAATATTGCGAGTTTTATGACTAAAAAATTAAATCTTTTTAAATAAGAAAATAACTTTGAATTCAAAAGTGAGGAAACTCTAAGTAGAAAGTAGAAAATAACATCCTAATTTGCTACAAATCAGAATAATGAGGTCATTGCTCTTTAATATAGTGGGATCAATATGATTTTTACTTATTGGAACCATTTTATCTCTTCTTTATTTATTCTAACTGAAATGGAGGTACTCGAGGTACAAATCCTAGACTCTGCAAGGCTTTTCTCCACCTCTGTGAGCACATGGGCCTGGTTCCCAGCCTAGAGCTGCTCAGCACCGGTTCAATGAGGTTTTCCTCCTGACTTCATATAAAACACCAGATGTGAGCTGCTTGAATTAAAGTGGGCTGGAAGTGCAGAAAGGCAGAAATAATCATTTAGCCAAATCACATCCTTTTCTTAAATCTTTGAATTTATTCTGTCTGCTTTATGTTTCTGGCATTGGTACACTTCTTTCCATTCAAATAATTAGAGTGTGCCTAACTGCTGAGGAGCTGTAGGTTTGCCTTTACTTTCCTTCTGCTAGTCTTGGAGAAAAGAAAATCCTCCCTTTTGGCCTCTTCAATATTCTTTTTTTTTTTTTCTGAATTTTTGGCTAGTTCAAAAATAGAATAAGCACAACGAGCCTCTCCTCTTGCTACTGGCTGCACAGACACTTTGCTACACACATCTCTGAGATCTATGCAGATGATAAGGTGATTCCTTTCAACCTGAGACTCATCTGGTACAGCCATCTTATGTTTCGAAGATCTGCTTATTTTGGAACAGAATAATGGTGCACAGAAATGCACTAAACCCTTTGCTCTTGGAAGGAATGGTAGTCTGAGGAGGGGAGGGATGGCTGCTTCCCTTCTCCTCCCTGCAAACCCACGTGAGCTTGTGTGAAGGCTTCACCTGCCGTCAGGCTCAGGTGAGGTGGGGCATGTGGATATAGACAGATTTCGCTATGCTTTCTCAAGAAATTTGCATTTCATCTTTTAATGACCTGATAGGGAGGCATTTCCACCTGTTCCTTTCAACCCTGAATCTACAGGAGGCTATCCATTTGATATTTCCATTTGCTTACCATTTTCTTATTCTGGAACTGAGGCACAATGGATCAATGGGAAGAGGAAATAAAATCGAAATTCCAACGTTTCTATTTTATGAGGAACATTTTCCAATGACTGGGAGAGGAAGTAAATCTGTGATCTTTAGAATGTCTTCCTTACTTGGGAAACCTAAAATTTTGTTACAGCTCTATTTCAGGCCATTAAGAAATCATAATTTAGCCTATTGATTGGTTGATGCACAAAGATTTATGACACTATTATAATTATAAAATTATTTTGAATTTATAAAGAAGTTTGCAAATTACAAAGAAATCTCATAAACATTTTCTCATTTTATATACGTACAAACATATAAATATATAAGCATGAACATATGTGCACAGCAGTGGCTCCCAGGAACCTGTAGCACATCTAAGAACCAGAATTTGTTAGGCTTCTTAAAAATTACAGAGATTTTCAAGGAAGTTGGCTAGGTTGACTAGTGGAATCTCTCTCAGATGCCAAATGGTTCACTAGATAACTCACATATAACTTGCATTACTTGGTATTTTAGTGTAACCAGGGGTAAGAATTTGGAAAAGGAATTTTACTCAGAGGGAGTTCAAGGTGATGAGCAACAAAATAATACAGCCCATGGAGAGTGAGAGTGGGTTGTTGATATCTATAATATCAGAGAACTGGGCTGTGATATCATAGATTAAAGGGATATAATTCTGCATGTGCTCGGTTTTCTCTTGGCAAGACCAATAAGACAGAAAGAAAATAACATTTGGACTAAAGCAGAATCTTAATAAAAGCCACAGTGACAATAAATTGGAAACAGAGATTAATTATTGTTTTTCTCTGCATGATTCGCTCCTTGCCTTCTTTGTAAACTTCCTACCACTTAGTTTTGATTCTTCTTTTATCCTTCATCTGCTGATGTTATTTACATACAGAATTGTGATGTGTTTACCATATTATTAAAATAGAACTGGATCTTAATTAAATATCAATTCAGGATCACAGCTTCAAGCGACTTGCCAACACTGATGGTGATCAATAGAAAATGTTGAACAAAGAAGATAAATACATTTTCCGAGTACTCAAGAATTTTTTCATTTCCCTCTCTTCTTTCTCAGTTTCCCTGCTTTCCTGCTCCCCTTATACTCCTTCACTCATTCCTCTTCTCTGTTTTTCCACCTGCTTAATTTTTCATACAGTGCATGTATTTAATTTCCTGTGTGCTTTTTCTATAGCGTGCATTCAAATACTGGAGACCAGAGATGTTGACTGCCAGATCATCAAGTTTGCTAATTTACAAATCTACTTCCAGTTGCCAGTTCCTTTGGATTAGGCATATTTGAAATCGTTTCTATTATATGCTTGTTTCAGAATTATAAAATGTTATTTGCTTGATTGTGTATTTATTTTACAACAATTAATTTACCCTGTGTTTTTATCTGGAAAAACCATTGCCTGCAAGAAGTAAACACTTCTAAGTATTCTAGAATATTATGCTTAATTATCCCTTTATTTTTGTAACTGTACACCATTCCCTTCCAAGTTTAGTACTTTGGTTGATTTAACCCTTGCAGAAATTAAAACTCTTTGTGGAAACTGTTGCTTAGAAAAATTCAGGATTGTAAATTTGAAATGGCTGTGCTGAATTGGACATATGCTTCATGGAATTAAATGTTTGCCTGCACACTATAACAAGGCCATGATAAATTTGTTCATTGTGCACTAATTTACTTCTCTTATTTATGCATTTATATGTTTTTTGCCAGATTTTCTGAATATAAAAGGAATTAAAAAGCAATTCAATATCACATAATTGGGAGGTACTCCATTATTCCATCAAGCCATGAATCTGAGTTCACTTATAGCCTAAATTACATGAAATTTATTGAAATACTGAGCCAAATTATGTATAATGATTAAGAACTTTTTATATTCTTATTCCTCTCTTCACCTATACACATGAAAACACCCATCGGTGTATATGTGTATACACAATAATTACACTGGTAATATGATTCTGGATTTTCATTTTCTCCTTTTTCTTCTTCTTTTTTTTTTAAGTGCCTTTTAATGTTTCCTGTCTTTATCCCCTTTTCCCTTCACCTGACTGAACTTTCTTCTTTGTTCTCTCCTTTCTCATTTGCTTACTTAGGAAATTCATATGTACACTTGCTTTTATACCAACAATTTCCAGAGATAATTGCTGACTGATTCTGTATACTTGTCCTGCTCAAGTTCATTCTCTTGGTTCCTTGACACATGCACTATTTGTTCAAGAGAACTCACCATTGTTTATATCCCTTACCATTCAGCTGTACATAAGGCTAATCATTTTGCTTCAATAACCAATGAACACTTGATTTGCCATGTTAATGATTTCTACTCTTCACTAATCTATGTCTACTACTGTCACTTTGTTCCATCACTGTCCTGACATACAGTGACAGATTTTTTTCTCTCTTCCATCTCCTTCCTTTTCTCTTGGGATGAGTGTTGGGAAACATGTTATTACATCCTTTTCATAGAGGCAGGGAGCTGCTCTATGCTGTAGGGAATAGCACTGTGTGTATGGTGGCTGATGTGCATGGATAGAAATTATTCATGAACTTTCTTAGGAAGTATAACTGTCTTGCATCTCTACTGGCCACTATAGCTCTGGTATATTTTAATAGTTTGTGGAGTGAAAATATGAATGAAATATGTTCTTTTGGGTAGATGCCTAATAATGCTATTGCTGGATAGAAAGAACATAAGACATTCTATAATAAAGACATCTGCACCTGAATGTTCATGGCAGCACAATTCACTATTGCTAGGTCATGGAAACAACCCAAGTGCCCGTCAATTCATGAGTGTATTATTAAAATTTGGTATATGTTTACAATGGAATACGACTCAATTTTAAGAAACAATAGTGAGCTAGCACCGCTTATATTATCCTGGATTCAGCTCGAGCCCATTATTCAAAGTGAGGTGACACAAGACCAGAAGAATGGGCTCCACGTGTGTTCGCCATCAAATTGGTACTGACTGATTAACACTATGGTGGTCAAATGGTGGTGATGTCCACCAGGGATTTGGAGGTTGGGGTGGGTAGACCCACATCAGAGGGATGTGGAGAGCATTGTGATGGGGAGGGGCATGCTTGAAATGTATTTGGGGATGGGAATTAGGGTACTTAATAGAGGGAAGGAAATCTTCTAAAACTGATTTATGTGAATAGCTGTACAACTTGGTAAATTTACTAAAAATCATTTAGTTGTTCACTTAAAATGGAGTAATGGCATGGAATGTAAATTATACTTCAATAAATTTGTCAAAAAAAGTATGAATGAAATATACATGTGTAATTCTCAATGATTTGGTAAAGATATAAAATAGGTGCTTTATTAAAAGCCCAATGACTGTATTTAGCCAGGAAAACATGACAGAATAAAAAGTGTAAATTGAGGAGTCATATATGAATGAAACGAAAAAAAATCTTATTGAGTAAAACAAAACCTGAATGAGTTGAAGACTAGGAAAGAAAGGCATACTGATTGAATGAGGACATTTATCAAATGAATTTTTTAAAAAAACTAGATGATAACTTTGGAAATCCTGGAGACAGTTTTATTCTGCAAATATAACCTTTGAAATCACAACTTAATTACATGTAATATTTACAAATCAGTACATAGTACAAGCCAGACAGAGGAGGGGTTGAATGGCAGAAGAAATGATGGAGGGGAAATGGGATAGAGATTTCAAACAATATTTAGGAAATAGGTGGTCAAACAAAATAAATGGTCTAATCCCTACTTACAGGAGTATTAGCGTAAAAGTTCCTTCAACAAATATGTCTCTGTTTTTCACTTGTCTTTGCTGCCCTGAGAATCTGACCTTCTGAATTCCTAAACTTTCTCCATCTAGCCATCTTGGCTGGTCATCAAATGGGTTCCCCGTCATCTGCCTCCTCCACACAGTTCTAAGGATGCCAAGGAGGAGGTAAGTAACTCAGATTTTCCTAGAGGAAAATTTCACAACCCTTGCAAATGTATTAAACATTGATTAAACTTTAATCAAATAACAAATTACATCCTTTTTTCTTTTTAAAATGGAATAAGCATTGTCAATGAGAGTGGTAAAATGCTACTGAAATTCTTAGAGGAAATGCTCCTGGTTCCCGCATTCATATGAATAATTTTGTGCCCTTTAGTGTTCATTCAGTTGTGGGAGTTTGCTGTTAGTTGATAGTTCACCATGGCCATTTTGCTATTTTACAAACAAAACACAACTTGTTTAAACACTACTGGATTTTTTAACAAAATGGCAATAAAATGAGTCACGAAGTGTCAGGTTAACATTGCCACTTAGAGAAGAGCAGGAGTAGCTTCAAATATGTTCAATCCTCCTTATACGCTATGCTTCACAAATATCAGACAGCCACAAACATACACATAGACATTCACACACGCGTGCACGCGTGCACACACACACACATACAAATAGGTAGCTTTCTTCTAAACACAAAAGAGTAAACTTTCTAGGTAAGTGATGATTTGCGTTGGTTAACATTTAGGATGCTTATATTAGATAAGGAAGCGTTTCATCTAGTAGGTAATTGAGACATTTAGCTTGCCTGCTTAGAACATTAATTTTGCCCTCTTTTTCTAACAGACGTGATGACTATTTCCTACATGATACTTTTCCTCTACCTATTCTCTACGTTTAAGTGAAGTTAATTACTGGACGGACCATCAATCATTATCTATGGATACTAGGGAAAAGGTAAACCATGGAATCATGAAACTCTGAAAGTCATCCATTAACTCCCAGTAAGTTCATGGTCAAACTCCTCTCAAATGGTACTTATTAAAATCCTCATGGGGGGTGGGTCTTTTTTCTATCTCTTCAACTTATTTTCAGAAGAGAGAGAGAGAGAGAGAGAGAGAGAGAGAGAGAGAGAACAATAGAGAATATGAACAGTTAATTGTAGAAAAATAAAAATAAGAAAGATTTTCAACTTTTTCACACTTGAAATACTCTTCTCAAGCAGAGTAATTGTCTTACTTTATTCAAAGCAAAATGAAGTAAAAGCCTGATGCATTAATATTCCAGATCTATATTGAAGATAAATTGGCATGTCAAATCTTTCCAAGATTAGGGTTATCCTTTTTACAAGTGTGAGATAATACAATGCAAAATACAGGGTTTTGTATTTCAGAGAAAATCTTGTTATAAACTACTCAGGATCACTGAAAGTGAGGATATTTGTCTCTAGATAAACATGTTTATGCCTTGCATATGAGGTAAAATCACACATCTATGAGTTAGTTTGCCCTATTCATGGGGTAATTCTGCCTCAAAACACTGTTCTTACAAGTTTAACTTGCCACTTGGAATGCTTATTATTAGAGTCACTTCTTTTTGTTAAAACTCTAGAAAGCTCCTCTTTAAATGCAAATATGTGCCCCAGGAGAATGGATTCATTAATTCCTTGTAGTTTCATGAGGAACAGTATACCAAAGGATGAAAATGCCATCTGGATGCTAGAGGAGAGAATTTTGTCAGCAGTAGGGTAAGTAACATAACAATTTCATTCACTTCTTAACATAACTCTATAGGTTATTATTATTCCCATTTTATAGGTGAAGAAAATGTGAGATTAAATAATTTGCCTAAGACTACACAAATGACTATTTTTGTTTCATATCTCTGGGCTATGAGTGCTATTTTTTATACTGATACAGCTAAAAAGAAAGCTTTGGTTGTTTTAAAATCTTATTACCATATTGATATGGAGAAAATTCACCCCGCTGAGAATGGTACATTTGGTTCAGTAGCCTAAGTGACGTTTGGAGCCGCGCTCTTGCGGTGGCTGCCAAGGAACCTGCTCCTCCTGACACTTTCCTGTTTTAGAATGTGAGGGGGTGGAGGTAGAGAGTGAAAGGTGACTGAGAGGTAAGAGTCACCTGAGTTTACTGCAAAGTGTTCGTGGTAGGCTAATGGAGAACCCAAGTTCACTGGCGCTGCTATGTTGTAAGAAGGATAAGGCCAGACAGTGGGGACAGGAATTCACAAGGTGATGTGCTGCTTCCTTTGCTTCTGAAAAAGGGGTATTTACAGAAACAAGGGAGGTTTACAGAGAAAGTCTATGTAATAACAATTTTCACGTCCACGGCTGCGGCAAATTTTTGATAATTTGTGTTAAAAAGAAATTTGAGTTTCTCGAAAAGAGAAGGCTGAGAGGATGACTTAATTACTATCTTCAAGGATATGAAGGATTGTTACAGCATTTGGAAGATGACGACCAGCTGTTCTCTGTCTCCAAAGAGGAAAACAAGAGAAAATGAATTTGCAAAGTGGCAAAGACTTAGACGGAAGATAAGAAAGAATGTGATTATTATATAATTTTTCTTAACCATGGGTACTATTAAATGCTGAAAGAGGTAAACTTGTTTGGGGGGACTGTGGACTTTTCCAAACTGGTGTTTGGGGTGAATGTCACCTGGTCCACTCCCCTACATCTGGCCCAGAGATATACAGTTTGAGGACAAAATTAATAGGAGTGCATTTGAGTTGGCTTTGACATCACCTGACCTTTGTGATTTCTTTCAGAGCCTCTTTCATACTTAGAATCTATTTTAAAGAATAATTCCAGGTAAAAGTCTTTTCAAAACCTGACTATGACATTGATAACAGAATTTAATATTTTCCTTTTTCTTTACTAAAACTCAATTTTGAACATTCACAGTCAGGAAGGAATGCCGTAGGGGTCTTAAGTATTGGTGAAACTCCAGGAATGTTTCTCTGGCTATCTGGTCATCGATGATATGCAGATGATATGCAGTTCATATGAAGATAAAGGATGTTCTTTTAATAATAGGTCTCCCTTTTTGTTTTACTAGGGTTCCTAATGATTTTTTAGCATAGATTCTCTTTGCAAGTTGAAGCTCACAGCTGTAACTCTTCTTCCTAGAGAGGAAAATATTCTGGAAGGTGTTTGATTATTTTGCAGGGGAAGGGGTGTGCTTTTGAGCTCTAACTGATAAATTGATGAAAGTGATGCAGAATCACCTTGAGAGACTCCACAAAGGTGGAGAGTAACTTTGGCATGCCAGGCAAAGTAAACAACATGGATTGTTTTAAAAGGAGGTAAGAATTTGAAACTGTGTTGAAACAAAATACAGAATCTTTCAGGATCTTAAACTCACATTTTCTTGATGCATATTTTTTATATTTTCATTTTTTCTGTTTTAATACACTATATATAAATATAAATATTTAATAAATATAACTTAAATAAATATGTTTTAAATATCATAACATAATCATAAGTAAACTTTCTTGATTGTCTTTGGCCAAAAAACAAATTTCTACTAGTGGGTTATGTTTTTGTATCCCCAAATGATGGTAGGGATTTAATTCCTGCAGAATGGGACTTGTGGTTTATTTAGCAGCTTTACTTGCACTGTGCTTTAAAAAATGAGGTATTGTGGTTCATCACTGTAGTCTATTCCTATATGGCAATGTATATGAAGGGGGGAGGGGCAATATAGTTTATAACTATAATGGTGTTAGCTTTTTATTCCTTAAGAAAATCTATGTTTCACTTGATGCTATAAAATAGCCCTCCGTGCACTTTTTTTTTCCTTCCAAAAATTTTATTGGGGGAAAACTACAAAACATTTACAATACAATGTTTACAGTTACAATTTGTAGTGAGCTGATTTCCCAAAATATATTACCACTCAAGTTGACTTATCTTGTTACATTCAAAAACCTACTCTGTCAAAGTAGTCCAGAGAATACATACATAGTGCTCCAACTGTATCTAC
>CAUYRT010083012.1:0-53610 GCA_963574885.1 Lepilemur ruficaudatus
AGAGTCCTCTGACCACTCTTTTTTGAGACAGAGTCTCACTCTGTTGTCCGGGCTGGAGTGCGGTGGCGTCAGCCTAGCTCACAGCAACCTCAAACTCCTGGGCTCAAGCGATCATCCTGCCTCAGCCTCCTGAGTAGCTGGGACTACAGGCATGCACCACCATGCTTGGCTAATTTTTTCTATATATTTTTAGTTGGCCAATTAATTTCTTTTGTATTTTTAGTAGAGACGGGGTCTCACTCTTGCTCAGGCTGGTTTCGAACTCCTTACCTTGAGCAATCCTTCTGCCTTGGCCTCTCAGAGTGCTAGGATTACAGGCGTGAGCCACCGCGCCCAGCCCTCTGACCACTCTTTGTTCAGCATAGTCATTCTTAGTCAGAGCCTGAATCCCAGGGGCTCCAGCGGCAGCCATTCATGTCATAGCCTCTTTGTGACCAGGATGCCCTGAAGCTGTGAAGCCCCCTGCCTGTGTAGTCCCACACCACGCCCTGTACATCAGCAGACACTTTCCTTCATGAATGCCACTAAGCTGACCCAGTCTTGGGCAAGGGCATCAGCCAGGGAGGGTCAGCGAAAATGAGAAAAGTTCGTTCAGCTCTGATGTGCTACTTATCTAGAATATTATAATCAGGATATGTAGAAAATAGCTATTTTAATTTCAACGTACATGTTTTGTTATACAATTAAATATTGGTTTTACTTTCACTGCCAGCGTTTAAGGCTTTGAAGGATCTTACCCTAGCCCTGTTGACACCTTTCTTTCTTCCCTTTTGTGTCCTCCCTTAGTCTTTACCACTTACTTACTAACTTCCTTCCCAAATTAAGCCCACCTTCATGTAGTCCCCTCCAAAAAAGCAAAACACATTTGCTCACTACTTTCTGACCAGTCTTAACTGTTTGAAACACCCTCGCTTGAACTGGCTTCTGATTGTCCAGCCTGCTTCCTAAGCTAATAACTCACAGTAGAATCTGAGGCACTGGGGCAGTGGAGCAGACAGGGATTAGATTTGTTTAGCTTTTGGTTTTTTTTTTTTTAACACTTTTAAAATCATACCACAGATCTGCCTCGTTATTCATGAATATTGATAGAGAATCTAGTTTTTACTTATTATGCAGGCCTGGTTGACTGAGTTTATTTAGGACATGTATTCAAACCTCCTCACCCATAGGAAGGATGCCAAAAAATCCAAAGAAAGATCTTTCTCAGAATGAAAGATAGCCATCTCTAAGCTAGATTTGGCTCTATCACCAAACCCTGGCACTGCATTATAAACTATTCAGAGAAGAACAATGTATACCATGTCAATGATCTAGTCAGTGCCCCAGAGAGTACAAACACTCCAGAAAAACACAAGTGTCATTCTTTCTCCAATTGGCTCAGGCCTCAGAGGCCATTAGGCATAAGCCATTAGGCCTTGGAGTCAAGGATTGTGTTATTTGGTCTCTCTTGTAAATTCTTGTCCCAGGAGCACCTTTTAGGTGTCCCATAGGCAATAAAGAAAACCATGACAGAGCTACTGAGAACCAGCAACTAGAGAGAAAACCTAAGGGAGCAGCCAGGGGAATTGGGAGGTGGAATGCAAATGAGGAGTGGTAAGAGAGTGTTCAAGATGGACCAAAGTTCACTCAGGAGCCTTCTGCGACAGAGCACCAGGAAGCAGAGAGCAAAGGGCGAAAAGCAAACTCAAGCTTAAGACAATTTCTGATTACGATGAAATCTGTCCATACTTTGCAAAAGGAAAAACATTTCCTTCTCTGTGAAAACTTGTTGTTTCCATCCAGAAGAGCATCTTCGCCAGAGACAAGTTACTAATGTGAACTACTGGCATGTATTCTGTTCTGAGCTACACAGTCCCTGCATTCAAATCCCACTCAAATCCCATTCTGTCTTAGAATTAAGAAACTAGAGGGTTTTTGGTTTTTTGGTTTTGGTTTTTTAAATCTTTCTAGCTACCTTGAATGAAAAGCAAATCACATTCTCTGGCGGGAAAAGGTTCATGCTTCTCCGAAGAACACACAAGTGTTGATCTATGATGAAAAAAGTTCCGTAGTGTTAAATTGAATTGATAGAATCTAAGTGAATGATTTGAAGGAGAAATATAAATGTCTCTACATATGTTAGGCCTGATGTTCATGACCAAAGCCTTGTTTGAAGTCAGATTCTTGCACACACAGTTACTATTCAAAATATATGCACCTAGGGGGCTGGGCGCGGTGGCTCACTCCTGTAATCCTAGCACTCTGGGAGGCCGAGGTGGGCGGATCACTCAAGGTGAGGAGTTCAAAACCAGCCTGAGCAAGAGCAAGACCCTGTCTCTATTTAAAATAGAAAGAAATTAATTGGAAAACTAAAAATATATTAAAAAAATTAGCCGGGCATGGTGGCGCATGCCTGTAGTCCCAGCTACTTGGGAGGCTGAGGCAGGAGGATCGCTTGAACCCAGGAGTTTGAGGTTGCTGTGAGCTAGGCTGACGCCACGGCACTCACTCTAGCCTGGGCAGGAGAGCGAGACTCTGTCTCAAAAACAAAACAAAACAAAAAATATATATATATGTATATGTGCACTTAAAGGCAGCAGCCTTCATTGGCACACTGGACTAGCCCCTAAGTGAAGAAGAGAATGCCCCCTTGTTTTTATGAGATTTTAAATTTGTTAAATAATTCTCAATGACTTATTAAATATTTTATTAATATTGCCTACAAATGTAGAACATTGTTCAAGTTTCTAGTTCTCATCCCTTCAGATTACTTGCTATGGGAAGAAGACTTTCCATGCAACTTTAAATAATTTAGGTGCTTTTGAACATATCTGGTTACACTGTTGCTATGTTCTATGTCACATTAAAGTAAATTTCCTCACAGTATGTATAGTTTAGGCTGATTGGTGGGTAGTTTGTTTTCAGTGTTTACTTGGTTGAATTGTATTTTACTTCTTTAGATAGATTATACATTAAATGATCAAATACTTTGCAATAGAAAGGAAGGAGCTTGTATCACTCAGCTAGAGCTGCCATAACAAAATACCACAGATTAGGTGGCACAAGAGAAATTTATTTTCCCACAGTTCTGGATGCTGGAATTACAAGACCAAGGCGTCAGGAGGGTTGTTTCTGGTGAGGCCTCTCTCCCTGGGTTCCAGACGACCACTTTCTCACTGTGTCCTCACATGGCCTTTTCCCTGTGTATGTACTCCTAGTGTCTCTTTCTGTTCTTATAAGAACGCCAGTCCTGTTGTGTTAGGATCCCACCCTTATGACCTCATTTAACCTTAATTACCTTCCTAAAGGCCCAGTCTCTAAATATAATCATATTAAGGAGTTAGGGCTTCAACATATGAATTTGGGGGAGGATACAATTCAGGCCCTAACAGAGCTATAAAAACCAGAGAATATTTGGGGTTTAGAACATACATAAAATTCAATGTAAATACTTAATGCTCTGCCTGCTGGGCTTTTATAAAACTAAATCTTGACCTTAATTGTAATGTCTTGGAAATGGGCTAAAGCAAAGAAGAAAGAATTATGTTTATTATTTAGAGAAAAGAAAAGAAAAAGTTCCTTAGTGGTAGAAGAGGACAATACCCATGGTGTTGAAGATAGTAAGTAATGTTTATTACCTCAGCTCCATAGTAATGTTTTTGTGGTATTTAACTTGCTACTTGTTCTCATCACTATAGGCTGATACACACAAAAACTTTTCTTGTTTTCTATTGTCTATGTACTGTTAATTTAAGACTGAAGCTCATAAAGTGGATAGCTATACATGCTTTATTTATTTCCCAAAAACATCATATTGAATGACCAAAATTATAATTCAATTGAATAAAAACTATTTATTGTCTAGTTGACAGGTAGCATGATTAATACCTTTTTTAAATTTCCAAATTATTTTCCCCATAAATCTACTGGGTCCCAAGAATTTCTAAGCTGTGTTCTCTGTTATGCCTAAAATGCTTACATCCTGGGAATAAATGCTTAGACAAGGGCATAAGTTCTTTGAGGTTCTTCTACTACCATCTTTAATCCCACCCATAAAGAGTATTTGACCTTGCTTAGAACTTCTCTATGGAGATCATGAAATCAGTCTTTGTGTGAAGCAAGGATGGGGGGGTGGGGGAAAGCTAGCAAAGTAGGGACAGGGCACCAAGCAATATAGCCTCATGGTTAAGATTACAGACCCTGGCATCAGACAGACCTGGAATTGAATCCCAGCTCCCATCATTCAATAGCTGTGTGACCCTGGAAAGTTATATCTCCTCAATGATTCACTGTTTTCATCTGAAAATCAGGATAATAAAAGTATTAATTAACATATAAAATTATATAAGGATTAAGTGTAGTATGTAGAATGCTTAGACTAGGGCCTAGTACATAGTGCTTACTAAATGTTAGCTACTAATCTCTCCTTAGAACAACCTGGAAAGGCTTCACAGAGATTTAGAGATTTGGGGAATAGTTTGAATAATAGACACAAAGAAGAGGTAAGACTCATACAAATGCAATTTATGGAACTTCCCGTTTCCACAACACACAGATCGAAATAATAGAGATCCCTCTTCAGCCGCAAACATGAACAAGCCAGAAGAAAACAGACAAAAAATTATACAGTTGAGTGAGGAAAAGAAAAGTCCCCAACCAGAAACAAAGGAGGAACTTATAGCCTGAGTTGTCAGCAGTGGCTGGGATGCTCTCACATAGTGTGCTAGAAGGGAGACAGTGTTGATGCCCATATGGGAATAAATGGGGTCATGGGCCTGTGGGTTATGGAAATCTAGAACTGAAGCCCTTAACCTTGGAAAGACTGCTTCTCCATGAAAGAATGACCAGAAGGTCTCCACCTACTAATCTAAAACACTGCTAAATTTGCCTAAGGTTCTAGGGGAGAGATTCTATGAGAAATTATTTTTTCAAGGAATACTGAACAACTAATACTCCTACTGTAGCAATATTTCTGTAACTCACGCATGTTGAATTACTACAGACACATACTGCACCGCCCCCCACCCACAGATCACTGGTAAAGATGCACTCATAAAGAAAAGAAGCCAAACTATAAGAAGGTACAGTTCACTGTGAGGCAAACAGATAAGAAGACAAAATAAACACAAGTATTAGCATTAAAATTTCTGAAGATAATCAAAGATTCTGAAAGAAAATGTAAAATAACTATGTTTAGAATTATTAATGGGATTTTAAAAAAAGAGAGAAACTCCAAAGAAGTATAGGAAGATGTAAAAAAGAACCAAATATAACTTCTTAAATAATAAAGACTATGAAACCAACAAAAAACATTTTAGGAAGATTAAACAGCACATTAGACAAAATGAAAAAAAACTGGTGAGCTGGCTGATAAATCTGAAAAATGAAGTAGATAAAGAGATTGAAAATATAAAAGAATATTAGAAGAAATGGAATATAGACTTAATAAAGACACAACACGTGGGAAGAGTTGCAGAAAGAGAGAATATTCGGAAAGAATATGTTTGAAAGTTTTTAGAATGATTAAAGGGATATATTCTCAGTTTTACAAAGAAACTGAGGTCTCTAATGAGAAAAAAATAAATTTACATTTAAACCTGTGAAATGGCAAAGAACATCTTAAACAACCAGAAGGAAAAGATGGATGATCTGACCTAAAAATCATTAAAAGATTTCCTATCAGCAACATCAAAGATCAGGAGATAATATCTTTAAAACACTGATGAAATATAACTATCAAAAATTCTGTACTTATTCAAGACTGAAGAATAATGAATACATTTTCAAGCAAAATTTGAGAATCATTTTCTGAAAGACATACTAATGGATGACCTCCTCTAAGAAGGAAATTGAACCCAGAAGAAGCAGAAAGCAATGATGAGTTAATAACTTTATAAACCTAAGTATATATAAATAAGGATTGACTAATAAAAAGGACTATTTGAGAGGGTTGAAAACAAGACGCAACTGCACATCAGACAATAATAACATGGGAGATGGCGACTGGTGAAGAGAGTTTCACTCTCAGGAGAAAGGTAGCAATATTGATTAACCTTATACTTTATTAAGACAAGTATACATATTAAAAACTGAACAACATTGTAACAATGGGAAGAGATAACTTCTAAAGTAGCAGAGAGAGAAAAGGCACAACAAGAAAAACTTAATGAATCCATTCAACAGCATAAAGGACGAAAAAAATGCCTCAAGTTAATATCGAAAAATAAGTCAAACTATATCAGTAATTTCAACAACTATACAGAATAGGAGTCTAGACATCAGCAAAGTGGCGAAATAGGACTTTCCAGCATTCATTCCCCCTCCCACAGGACCATCAATTTGAACGCATATCAATACATACAAATACCTTTACAAATACACAAGAGCTAAGGAGAGAAGATTATAACACCTGGGTGTAGCACAGAAATAAGAAAAGATGCACTGAAAAGGGTAAGACAGCTATAGATTACCTGCGTCATCCCTCCTCTAACCCCAGGCAGCACAGTATGAAGAGAGATGCCCTCTGCTTAGGGGAAGGAGAGGGAAGCAAGCACTGGACTTTGCCTCAGACCCCAACACTGAGCCTGCCTAGGTAAAATCCAACACTGGAGAGGCCCTTATGGGCCCAGACACTAGGCTAGCACCCAAAGACTGAGCCTCTAGGCCTGCCCCACTACTAGGCCAACCCCATTGGCCCCAGGCATGGTCCAGCCCCAACATTCCTGGGCCCACCTCAGCAGCCCCACCCCAGGCCCACTCTAGCACCAGGCTAGCCCCTACACACTCAGGCTTCAGCCACCTCAGACTGTTGACTATGCAGGGTGAGGAGTGAGAGGCGGCTCTGGTGTCTTCTCACTTCAAGTCTCACTTTGCAAGCGACAGAAACTATGGCTGACTTAAGCAGAAAAGAAATTGTTTTCAAAGAATAGGAGGTAGCTCACGAACTCTGCAAGAACACTGAGCTCAGGGAACAGGCAGGAGCACAGACCCAGCCCCAGGAGGCTCTCCAGCCAGAACACGGGGGCTGCGTGTTGGTGCTACTGCAAACCAGATGGCTGCTTCCCTTTTGTGCTTCTTGGGGCCACTGACTCCCTGTCCAAAGACTGGGCTGATGCACCTGAGGGATCCGCCCTAGGTCACATGCCAAAACGTCAGCAAGGAGGGCTAGCAAAGGGGGCTTTCTGGCCTTTAGGGGAGAAATTTCTCAAACACAGAAAGGTAGTTTATATACTAGCACACTGACTGCCACACTAGAAAAAAAATTTTTTTCCCCTAGGGCCCCAGAGTTTTATTATGAAAATAGAATAAACACTTTAAAAACAAAGTGATCCTAATTAAAAGTTTGTTATTTTTTATTGTTTTCTGTGAGTTATATGCAACTTGAAAAATAGTTCATAAGGGTAAAAGTAAAGAGACGTGTGAGTTACATATGCTTCATGAGGCCCTGAGCTCACGGCTAGCGTGAGTTAAATACAACTCACATGGCAGCTAATGTGCTAGACAGCCAAAAATGACAAATGTTAATTGCATTTGTCTCTCCACTCTCCAACCTGTTCCTCATTCCTGTTTCCTGAAAACAAGCCCTTTCACAACGCTCTCTCCACCTGCCACTGCAGAACATCCCGGGGGTCCGGGCTCTGAGCTCCTACGTCAGGTGCAGCGTGTGGTTTCTCAGCTCAGAGTCTGTGACACGGCTTCCTGTTTCTTCTCCAAAGTTTTCCTTGTGCCAGTTTTTGTTTGTTTTGTTTTGTTTTGTTTGAGACAGAGTCTCACTGTGTTGCCCAGGCTAAAGTGCCGTGGCATCATCCTAGCTCACAGCAACCTCACACTCCTGGGCTCAAGGGATCCTTCTGCCTCAGCCTCCCAAGTAGCTGGGACTACAGGCATGTGCCACCATGCCCAGCTAATTTTTTTATATATATTTATTTTTAGTTGGCCAATGAATTTCTATTTTTAGTAGAGACGGGGTCTCACTCTTGCTCAGGCTGGTTTCGAACTTCTGACCTTGACCGATCCGCCCGCCTCGGCCTCCCAGAGTGCTAGAATTACAGGCGTGAGCCACCGCGCCCGGCCTCCTTGTGCCACTTTTGAAAAGAAAAATGTCATCACTTTCTGTTCATCCTGATGGACAGGCTAGGAAGGTTTAAGCCGGCATTTTTCTTCTCCGCTTTCTACCTCCCTTTCTCTGAAGTTTAACATTTGCTTACAAACTGTATGCACTGTCAGATCAGATTCTTTGCTTACCTAATTCTACAATCACTGTTCTTGGAATATGCAGGGGCTGGGGCCAGGTTGCTGGGAAGCCAGAAGCTTATTAGGGCTAGTGGACAAGCCCTTGAAGAAAACACGTGCTTTGAGAGGATACTGCCCCACAAAGGTTCCCTGGGTATCGAAGCTCGTATGTACAGAGACTGAGCACTGAAAGGTCATCAACTGAGGGGAAGATGCTCCTGTAGCCCCTCCTTGATGATCACTAGCAAAAGCCTTTGTGTTCACTCCATCCCCTTGCCAACATTCAGTTCCCAAGCTTGTTCTCTTGTATCTGTCTACCCATATCCTGGACAGCAGCCAGCCTACCAACACTGAAAGGATGGACACTAGCTGCAGAGACTGTCTGTCTGCTGTCTACAGAGAGAAGACAGCAGGACACCAGAACAGCTGTTGGAATGGAGAGGAAGTGGGCAGCTGCAAGCAGGGTGGTCAGAAGAAATGCCTTCAAGATGCCCGGAGATGCAACAAATCACAAATCACCACATCTCTACACAGCCAAGCAGGCAGAACAGCCTGTTGAGAAGCAACCAGGAACATGGGATTCCTTTCTGAACAGAAGTCTGGGTCAGGAAGTAAGTCAGAGCAGCCAAAGGAAGTAAGGGCCATTGCATGCTGACAGCAGCTCTGGTGACCAAATCAAAGGCCCTCTTCCGTGTGGGCCTCTGGAATGTTCTCCAGGTACTCCAGAGCACCCAGGAGAGGGTCACGTGGTTTTGGACGCTTTTTGGTTTAAATCAAAAGAAGTAGTCTCAAAATCCTTCCTATTCCATTCAAGTGCTTCCTAGCACATTACTCTGTATACACCACAGACAGCATGCAAAGTCCTGATGGCAAGGTCACTGCAGGTACTGGAACCTTGGGCATGACAAAGAGCAAGTTTAAAGGGGGAAAAATCATACTAAGCAGCTCTGGCAAAAGAAAGATAACAGGAATGGAGCCCAAATCCTGGTGTTCGATGCCAGCAAGCTCTAATCTAAGGAAAAACCCAGTGGGCTACATAATTCTTCCTGTTTCAAAGGAAACTGAAACTCTATATGGCCCCTGAACTGTACATATATAGGTATGAGGCAGTAAGCAACTTCACTGAAGCAGCTCTGAATACACATACACACTTACAAAGAGGGAGTGTGACGGCTTTCTTGTATCACCCCCAAGGCTTATCGAAGTCCTTTTAAAGATTGATTCTGTAAAGATGATTCTCTGGGGGTCCAGAGAAATATGATCCAAAAATGAAGCTGCCTGGCGATGTGGGTGCTTAATGTCGGGATTGCATTTGCAGGCTCATAGTGTTGCCCTGTGTTTCCTTCAGATTGGGCCTACCCGCTACTCTCCACTGAGTATCCAACTGAGTCAGTTATTTTGAAAAACTTTTGCCAACTAAACAAATGTACATTTAAGTGGTTTTAGTGTTTTTAAATGTTCATGCCTTATCATGAACAAATGTTTCATTTCCAATACACTTTTTGCAATGTTGAAAATCACCTCCATTGCATTAAATTAACCCTCAGGTCTATCCCTTGCCTAATCCTGACTTTCGGCAGAAGCCATTTGCCAGAAAATGTAAACTTGAGGCACCTAACAAATATCTGAACACCCTCTGCTGCAGAGGCCCAGCATGTGGACTACAAAGGCCACGTTTCATGTGAGCAGGAAAGAATCTAACTTGCATTAGCAGCCTCACAGAGGATCCCAGGCCCCAGCCTCCAGGCTGGTTAAGGCCTTTTTTCTGGAAGCCCTGCCTGATCTGTTCCTGTTCTAATAAGCCATCATATACAAACTCCTGATTATATATGATAAAACATGGAAGTCAAGACCTGGCCTGGAAGATACTGAGGGCAGAGATGGTTTCCAAATACTCACAATACGTTTTATTGTATTAGTTTATTTGAGATGGGGTCTTGCTATGTTGCCCAGGCTAGTCTCAAACTCCTGGCCTCAAGCTATCCTTCTGCCTCAGCCTCCCAAGTAGCTGGGATTGTAGACACATGCCACTGCATCCAGTTCAACATACTTTATTTTAAATGACCTGCTTATCTGATGAGCCCACCAGGACAGTTGAGAGCAAATAAGTCAACTCAGAATGGAGATTTATTGAGCATTATCCAACTGGATATTATAGCATATTTTGATGTAATTAAAATGTAGAGTTCTTCCTGACAATGACTGTCCTGTTACTATGATTGGGAAAAGGTAGGAAAGGCCACTGGGCTGTGACATACACTTGGAATAACATGAAGTAAAAAGAGTAAAGAAAAGGAGCCAGGTGATTCTGGGCCTGGCTGAAATGGGCCCTACCCAAACAGATACAATATACAAAGAGGTTGGAAAGTGTGATCACAAAAGGTCGAGAAATAGAGTAAGGCAGGATGGAGGGAAAAGAGGTAAGTGCTGAAAATGTCCAAGTTGTCCACAATCACATCATAGAATTTTAAACAAGTGATGCTGGGCTGCTGGATATTCCCCTGCCACTTTATTTCTAAACTTAAATTGCTTACATTTTTTCCCCTTTCTCACAATACAAAGTTAAATTACAAATTTGGGATTCACTGAGAAAGTGATAACACTGATGTACTGATTTGAAGTTCACATATGTCTAATGTACAAAGCCTACATTGAGTGGTCAAGAAATATTTTTTCTTTTATAAAGTATTCATTTTCTAATCTTGACCGTGTTTATGTTCAGTTATGATTTTGCTCCAGAAGCCTCTATGGAAAAGCTATCTAGTTCATGACAGTAAAATTCCAAAGCGAAGCATCTTGTTCTTCCAGTTTCCATCCTTAGGGCCTGATAATGTCCGCAGAGCCAGCGGTGGGTGGTGCGTAGCCAGTCCTGAACCTCAGAGGCCCACGCACCAATGACTGCTCAAAGGGCTGCTATCCCTCACTAACCAACCGCTCAGCCTCTCCAAGGAGGCCTGTGATGAGGACAGAAACTAGAAGAAAGTGGCCCAGTTTCTCTCTTCCCTCTCTACGGTCAGGGGGCCATTCTCCTAACACGCTGTGTGAGGTTCCGTGCTGAGAGGTCCGCGCGTGGTGGATTTCAAGCCCTTCATCTTCTCCAGAGACCAGCAGCCAAGGAGTTTCTGCTCTCTCCCTCTCACAGGAGGTGCTACTTGCCCAGATCTGAATTTCTGTTGGAGTGCAAGGATGTGCTGACACTTTTAAAGGAAGCAAAATGTGGCAGAGGCTGCTCTGGGGACCTGTCCTGCTGGCCACTACCTTCCCAGACTGTCATTCAGTTCCTTCGCAGGGATCTCCCATGCCCTCGGGGTTTGGCAGGTACTAAGGACTGGGTGTTAAGCAGCATGATGTGCTGGCCCAGCCACCCAGGCTGGATTCTAGCTCTACAGGTTGATTACAATCTTGAGTGCTGGCCCTTCCTAGAGAGAGACTGATCACACAAAGCCTCTGTTTGTTAAGTTCCTAGACAAAACACCTGCCCTCAGGGGCTTAAGTTCCCTTTGTGGCAGTCCTTATCTTTTTCTTAACTGTAATAGTAGAGGTTGGATCATGCTGATGCTAGATATTTGCATTCCATACAAATACCTAAATGCTGTGTATACTGAATGCATTAGTCAGGACATGCACATAATAAATTTGAAAATTAGAGTATCTACTCCATGCATTGTCTTGTGCTAGGCACCCTTTTACTAGTGGGTGTTTCTTTATCAAAGTATTCAATCACGGTAAATTAGCATAAATGAATTTGCATCATACTGACAAAGGTAGTATTCAACATATATGTTATTATGCCTAGATATAATTATGCCTATGATTTGTTTCCTTAGAGGTTAATATTCCTCTGAAAAGAGATATTAATACATACAACAATGGCACATCTGTTCCCTACAGGTTAGGTAAGACTGATAACACAAGTCTACCTTGCATTGTTTTATGCTTATTATTAACAACATTTAAATTGAATTAAGCAATGCCATTAGCTCTGGATGACGGCCTGATTCACGAGGACTGATACAGAGGGTGACTTCTTTGATGTAGCAAAAGTTATTTAAATGAGTCTGGGGACTCTGCAGAAAGTTGCCCTAAAGCAAGTCATCCAGAGGTCTATTTTATAATTCCTGCACGTGGGAGAAGGCCGAGCCATGCTGCCAGCAGCCATCTGGGGTGTGGCGGGAGCTGTGGGAAGCACACACCTACTAATGGGAACAAGATAACCCATCCAGAGAGTGATCTATGCTGCTCAAGAATGGGTTTTTTGTAACGAAGACTGTGTGTTAGGACTATATGAGCTGAGAAAGATTTTTAGTGGAAGCCAGAGCTTCGTTTTGAGTGGGATCAGTCTATACCTGCTGGCGTAAATCACTCCCAGCTGAAGGAATCGGGCCCAAAGCTTTCTCAGACACCTATTGTCGGGGCCAGACCAGGCTGACGACGACATAAACACCACAGAAAAGGCTCTCAGGGTAAATAGAAAGGAGGAAAGGACCCCGGGGCTCCCTCCAGCCAGCAGTGCTGAGTTCTACCTTCAAAGGCAAAGCCGGGTCTCTGGAAGCCAGAGGCATCTCCCACCACTGGCCTGGCCTGGGTCTTGCACACACAGCCCGCAGCTGGCCCGCAGCTGGGAGCTCTTGGAAGCCCCAATTCAGCAGGCGCTTCTGCTTCAGCATGGCAGACAGGGCCCTTGGCTCCTTACTGGTGACCTCCTGCTCGGGTTGTCACCTGCTTCCAAAGGGATTTAAAGTGAAGCATGATGGGAAGGACTGTCACAAATTCGGACTTTATTTCCCTTTATTTGTACCTTCTTTCCTCTCTCTCATCTTTCCCTGTGTTTCTTCCTTCTGGCTTCTCGTCTCTGCCTTTCACGCACTCTGTGTCAAGTAGGCGAAGCTTCCAGACTATAGGGAATGTCCATTTCCTTAGTCCTCCCATGGCTACCCCTAAAGCCATCTCCTCTCGAGGGCACCTGATCCCTGAAGTCTGTGTGGCACAGCCTCCAGGGAATAAGCCAGCTAGGGACTCATGAGGAAGGAGGACCCTGCCTCTGCTTTCAGCTTCCCCTGGTTATAAGGAGATGCAGCCAGCAAAGATTTGTTTCTGGCCCTGAAAAGAAACCCCTAAATCCTGAGACCAGCTCAGCAATGAAGGGGTTACTCTCCTGGATGTGGGAGTCAGGGGGTGTACAAAGTTGCTGGACACTCTTCTCAGCTTGTCTGATGGAGATGCGACCTGGCACCACTGAAAAGCTTTAAGATTAATGGAGAAAAGGCGAAATCTGACAGCTTTTCCGCTGGTTTCAGTCCTCCTGGGTGGGCCGATTGGTCTTGAATGTCACTAGCTACTTAATCTTGTGTATCTGAAGCAGACTGGCGTGTTTGGGGAGCCCTGCTTGCTCTGTATAGACATCAATTGGAGAGGCAGATAAAAGGAAACTGCATTGAATTTCTTCTTTAAGCCTTTCACCAGGCACTTTCTGGCTGCATTATTTAATTAGTGACCCAAGCAGACACAACCATCCCGTGGTGGACGCTCCCGCCACACCCCTGGTGTGGCTGATTTTCCTGGCCAAGGGGCTAGATGCAGACTCATGCTACCTGTACGTGGCTCTCTTGCTCGCCAATTCTTTTTTTTAAAACTACATGGGCTTGCTTACTATTCATGAACCGTGGGTACCTGCTTGATCTGATGGCAGAGCAAATGGATTTCCAGAGACATAGATCTGCTAGCACAAAAGTAGATGGGGAAAAGGAAACGGAGAAAAAATCCCCAAATGCACCAATTTACCTGCATACATGTCCCAAACAAATAGGGTTGAACTATTGCTTTATATTCAAAATATCTACACAAGAATAGAAATTTCAAATCAAATGATGCTTCTACATCCTCTTTTGTCAAACTCAACACATAAAAGAAGTGATTTAAGTGCCAAGCATCAAAGGAGAATGAATAAATAAAATGACAGTGTTTGCAGAGGAGGTTACAATAGGTCGGCTTCTTGTATGTAAAAGATAGGAATGTTTTTGTGGTTACTGTGTGAAATAACCGTCTGGTCTGGTGTAAGAAGCATCTGATGTGTCTTACACACACATAGTGGTTTTCGGGGAACCTGCCATAACCCTTAACAATATCTCCAATCAGGACTGAGCTTCCCTTGATGTATTTCAGATCATTTGCCCTTATCCTTTTATCACTTTCCAATTCTTAAAACCCGTGAGCATGTCTGAGTCTATCATCAGGTGATGAATAGCCAGGGATGATTGAAGCTAATAGACTGTATTAATCGTTCTTAGCCTGGCATCTGGGAAAAAGTGAAACCCTCTACTTTAAAACATAGAAGAAAGCCACATTCTCTCCTGCCTGAAATTTGCCACATGAGAAGCACACACAGGTCAATGCAGAGTGTCTTTCTGCAATGTGCTTTTGGCTAGCATGGAAGGTCTCTTTAATGCAGAACATTTTCCAGTAGACATACACAAAACTCATTATGGACCAGATTAATTCTTTTGTCCGCCTGAGGAAGAAGGAAGACATAAACTGAGCCCAACAGCACAGCAATGTGTCATAGGTCTCTACTATGCCTTTGCAAGAGCACCAGATATCCAACCGATTTTAAGTTACAAGGTTCTCCTCTCCGGCCAAGGACGTCTGCTTAAAAGAAGATACACGAAGTTACCTGATGGGCCCTAAAATTGAAAATGAAGTTGAAAATTTGTCTTCAGTATACCAAAGCAAACTCATTTCAACAATGCAAGGTTACATACACTTTATTTTGCGAATGTCTTTCTCTTTTAAAGACACAGCCTCACATGTGTCAAAGCATAAGACAGGAGCTGACTGAAATGATGTCAAGGAGACTGAAGCCAGTCTGCATGGTGGGGGAGGAGACGGAAGGCCAGCGCTTCTCTATTCTTCCCAAGTGTGGCTGCACCTTCAGGGGTCTGGGAAGTAGTTGGCCAGAGAGCATAGAAGGGTACTGGGTATAGACTTCATAAACATCAAGAAGTAAAAGGGAAGGAAGGAAATTCATACACTAATACACAGGACTGAAATGGGAGAGACTACTGGAGAGAAGGGGTCGTTTTTCCTGGGGATTAGCTATGGACATTTTTCAACCTTGAGATATCTGAAACAATGCCTCCCTTCTTCCAGGTTAAAAAAAGAAAAAGTTGTGTAGCTATGAACAACAGGTGAACCCGCAGAGCAGGAAACCCAAGTTCCAGACCTAAATTTGTTGCCAGAGTCTTCGAGACCCAGCCTGTAAGGCACATTTTGAATGAAAGGTAGGCCTCCCCACACTCATGAAAAGCCAAGAGATTCAAACAAAAAAAAAAAAACCCCGGAAGTCACTTTGTAATTTCTGGAAGACTTTAAGAGCTTCTCCAGAGCCATGTTTCTGCCACTGTCATTTTATCTTTAATCGGCTCTATGTGTTTCAGATACAAATGTAAATAAATTATGGGATCCCCGGAACCTTCAAGAGAAAGAATCCAAGACTCTTTAGGCAGGTTGATGAGTTTGAGACATAAAGATAAGAGATTATTGGGAAGACATGAATTCAAAATGTGTTCTTGGTGGCCTGCAAAACTCTTATTTCCTCAACATGATGTAATCCAGTGAGCACATTGAAAGGCTTCTCTGCCCACAAATACCTTACCAGCTGGCCTGTGTGGGCACTTTGGGGTTAGGGTTCTGTATTACCCAGAGTCCCCATTCAAAGACATAACTGAGAAGGGTGCCATATACATTCATCGATCCAACGAATAATTTTTAGCTTCTACTGAATGCCAGATACTGTGCTGGGCATACAGAAATGATCGCAATAAACACGTTCTTGCCCTCATGGATCTTAATGTCCACTGGGAAAGTCAGATGTTGGACTAGGAACTCTACATCTGAAGAATGTTCAAAGAGGAGTTGTACAGGATGCTGTGGGGGTTTAGGTTGGGTGAGGGAAGGGTTCCCTGGGGAAAGCTGAGTGACAATGCTGGTGATATTCCAGAAGGAACAAAAGACCTGGAGGCAGAGAAGAGCGTAGCATGCACAAGAAACTGAAAGACAAAACAGCTAGAACATAAAGAGTGAAGGAAGAGTGGTGAGAAGCAAAGAAGGCCAAAAGGGTAGGCAAGGCCATGTCATAGAGGATCTCAAGGGTACTGGTGAAAAGTCTGATCTCTATGCTAAGAGAATGGGAAGCTACTGAAGGATCCACTTTAAAACAAAAGTGACATGATTAGATTTTTATTATACTTCAGAAAGACCCACTATGAAAGTTGTGTGAAGAATGTGTTGGATGGTGTCAGAGAGGATCCCAGGAAACAGGCAGGAAGTCTGCAGAAGTCTGAGTGGGAGACAATGGTAGAATGATCCTAGGTGGTAGCAGCAACATTGGAGAGAAGCAGGCATATTCTAACACCTGTAGACAAAGTCACAGTGAAAATACTTCAGATGATGCATTATGGGGTTAGCTGATGCAGGAAAAATGACTTGGAACCCTGATCAGAAGACCTATATGAAATGAACACCAATTTTAGGTTGTAACCCCTGAAAGCACTATTTTGAATGTCAGAAATAGTGGAGTATTAGCAATTTCATATGCTTATATGTACCTAATATATGTTTTTAGTAAAATTAAATGTTAAAGTACATACATTTTTTTCCTTATGTAATTCCCCTCATAAACAAATTTTTTCAATTATCTGATTAGCCATAATTCTAACTATAGGATAAAAAGGCTTCTACCATTATACCTAGGGCCTGGGTATGAGGAAGCCACACATTCCAAGTACAGACTGTTGGGTTACAAGGACAATGTAAGAAACCAAAAATCATCAGAACCCCAATATATCCAGGAAAGAGACTATTTTCTCAGCCACACCTGATAAGATTTCATGAGTAACTAGCATGGAGGAATTAGAAACTCTGACCAGAACCCTCTGTATATCATTTATAGCCTATTGTATAAACATATGCTACATGTTTCAGTTTATTATATAGTAAACCACACATAGTTCTTATTTCATAGGGTGTTTAGTAATTCTCATTTAATCCTTTTGTATCTTCATAAAGTCCTGAAAGAAAGAATCTCTGCAGCTGCTGCTAGTGATGTACCGAGAGGTCCTGCTCAGACTAGGTTCCCAGGCAAGCTGTCTCCTTACAGATGTTGCTTTAGGAGTGCCTATTTTGGTTAGAGTTACACATACATAAGGAGGACAGCATGTTGAAAAGAAGTGCCATTTAAAGTCATGTATAACTTTTAGTAACAATTACTTACATTTATACTGAGTCCTGTGAATGGGATTCAAGGGATCTAGGAAGCCTTGGAAAGTGTTATATATGAATATTTTCAGGGGGGATAGATGTTTAGCTTTCAGCAGAGTATCAAAGGACCGTTTAATCCCATGAGAGGTCAAGAATCACTGGTATAATAAAAGGAATGATGTACTGATTGATATATGCTACAGCATGGATGAACCTTGAAAACATTATGCTAAGTGGAAGAAGCCAGTCACAAAAGACCACATACTGTATGTTTCCATTCATATGCAAGTCCAGAATAAGGAAATCTATAGAAATAGAAAATAGATTAGTAGTTGCTTAGGGCCAAGTTGGGCATCAGGGGATAAGAAGAGAGGGGATGATAGCTAAGGGGTTAGGGTTTCTTTTTGAGGTGATGAACATGTTCTAAATTTGACTGCGGCAAGGACTTCACATAGCTATGAACATAGTAAAAGTCATACAATTGAACACTTTAAGTAGATAAATTGCATATTAATAGTATGTAAATTATATCTCCATAAAGTTGTTTTTTAAAAAATTATTGGGAGGGGCTTCAAGATAGCTGACTAGATGCTTCTGGTACTTGCCTCTTCCATGGAGAAGAACTATTATAGCAAGTGGATTATCATACTTTGAATAGATCATCTAAGAGAGAATACTGGAATTCAACAGAGAAGTGATGGGAAGCACTGACAATGAGGAAGGAGAAGGAAACCAGGCAGCCTTTCCAGCTAGGAAGTAGCTCCCTAAGGTAGGGAAAGGGTAATTGAAAGACCCCCAGGGGTACACATTTTCTCAGCAGACTCCTACAATCCTAGTCACATCCTAGAAGACCCTTGTGGGACATGAAAATAATATAGGGAGCTTCCTGGAGAACACATGAAGGCAATGCTCCAAAGAGATAGCTCTCGCTGGGTCCCACAAACCTATGAGTTCTAAGCAGCTGCAGCTTGTTGTCATTTGAGAGTACAGCTTCTACCAGACTATATCCTGCCTTGCCACCAGGGCTGAGGTGAGAGCCATGGCCAGTGAGGGGTGGCCATGCATTTTTGTGTGCCCAAAGACAAATTCCACCACCCACAACCACCACCACTGTGGGCTGCTGTGGGGCCAAGGCACAGGTGAAGCTCATATCCCTCACCCCAGCTGCCTGCCTATGGCTGCTCCCAGGGAAAGCAACCTTGCCCTCCCTAGTAGCAGAGTGCAGTGCAGCCACTGCTGTCCCCACCTGAGCATTCTACCGGTGACCTGAGGATCACCCCACCTTGCCTACCACAACCAGTGCATGTACCACAAGGTGGGGGGGCCTGAGGGCAGATCCAATTGGCCCAGCTCCATCCCTAGAGTACCCAAGCACACCTTCCAGGGGCCTGAGAATCACTCAGCACTCCTCCCAGGTCTGAGGTTGGGCCCACTCAAGCTGTTGCCACCACCATAGCTGGCACCCACCACATGTACCACCTGTGGGTCTGGGGACCGGCCAGCTCAACCCATTACAGCCACTGCCAACACCAGTGGGGACCATGTGGGTCTCAGAAGGTTGTCTCATCATTGCTACTTCTATCATTCATGCCATGCCCACTGTCTATGGGCTCAAAAACTGTTTACCCGCCCAACCCACCACTGCCATTCCTGACACCCAAGCAAGCCATGTTTAGGCCCAGCCTGCCTGGACTCTCTATCACCAGTGCCAATGTACACTGCCCTGGATCCAAGGACAGGCACAGCCAGCCCACCACTGCCACCACTAGGGCCCAAAGGTTGGCCCATCTACATCCCAGTCCCCAGCAAAACTTCACCACAGCCTCCACTAACAATGCACCCTAAGCCATGGAAGAAATTACAGATACCACTGATGTTGTTTACAGCCAAAGAAATCATACAGAGCCTATGCTATTGCACACACCCAGAATACAAACCAAAGTTCCCTACCCAACCAACACCACAGATACATCTTCAGGACAAAGTCCTCCCCATGAAAGCAAATTTAAAAAACTAGAAGCAATCATTCCACCAGATGCAGAGATGTACATGTAAATACACAGAAAATATGAAAAAGCAAGGAAATACGATATCTCCAAAGGAATAAAACAATTCCCCAGTGACAAATCCCACTTAAAGACAAATTTGCAAAATCCTGGAAAAAGAATTTAAAACATTGATTTGAGAAAGAATTTAAAACTAAAGAAGCTCAGTGAGATACAAGAGAATTCTGAAAAAAACAATAAAAAGAAATTTTCTAAAAATTCAAGATATTAATGAGAAATTTATGAAAGAGATAGATGTAATGAAAAAGAACCAAACAGAAACAATTTTGGAACCACTGAGTGAAATAAAAAATATATTCAAAAGTTGCAACAATAGACTAGATCAAGAACAAGAAAGAATCTTAGAAACTGAAGACAGGTCTTTTGAAATAACCCAATCAGACAAAAATAAAGAAAACAGAATAAAAAATAATAAGTAAATGCCTTCATGACACATTAGACACCATAAAGTGACCAAATATTTGACTTTTTGGTGTCCCAGAAATCATAGAGAAAATGAAAGGGCTAGAAAACCTATTTAACAAAATAATAGATGAAAACTTCCCAAGTCTGGCAAAAGATTTATACATCCAGATACAGGAGGTTCAAGGATCCCCAAGCAGAAACAATTCAAAAAGGTCTTCTATGGCACATTATAGTCAAACTGTCTAAAGTCAAAGACAAAGAGAAAATTCTAAAAATGGCAAGAGAAAAGGATCTAGTCACCTACAAAGGAACCCCCATCAGAATAACAGCAGAAAACTTACAGGCAAGGAGAGAACGGGATGAGACATGATATATTCAAAATGGTGAAAGAAAAAAAACTATCAGTGAAGGATACTATACCCAGCAAAATTATCCTTCATGAATGATGGAGAATTAAGTCTTTCCCAGACAAGCAAAAGCCAAAGGAATTCATCACTACTAGACTGATTCTACTAAAAAAATATTTCAGGGAGGCTTACATCCAGAAGTGAACGAATAATAACTACCATCATGAAAACACATGAAAATATAAAAACCACTGGTAAACATACAAAAAGGAAGAAAAAAATGTCAAATATTACCATGACAGAATACCACCAAGCCACAATGATAAATAAGAGGGAAAGAAACAGAAGATGTACAAAACAACCACAAGTCAAGTAATAAAGTGACAGGAATAAGCCCTCACATATCAATAATAACCTTGAACCTTTAACCTTAACAGATTAAACTTTCCACTTAAAAAGTATAGACTGGCTGAATGAATACAAAAACAAGATCCAACTATATGCTGCTTACAAGAAACTCATCTCACCTGTGAAAACACATATTGATTGACAATAAAGGGATAGAAAAAGATATTCCATGCAAACAAACTGAAAGTGAGCAGGAGTAGCTATACTTATGTCAGATAAAACAGATTTTAAGTATACAATGAATATAGACACAAAAATTCTCAACAAAATGCTAGCAAACCAAATCTAACAACACATCAAAAAAATGATATACCATGATCAAGTAGGACTCATCCCAGGGATGCGAGGATGTTTCAACATACACAAATCAATAAATGTGATGCATCACATTAACAGAATGAAGTATAAAAGCCAAATGATCATCTCAATAGACACAGGATGATTTCATAAAATTCAACCTCCCTTCACGACAAAGACTCTCAACAAACTAGGCATAGAAGGAACATACCTCAACATAACAAAGGCTATAAATGACATATCCACAGCTAACATCATACTGAATGAGGGAAAGCTAAAAGCCTTTTTCCTAAGAACTGGGAAAGATAAGTATGCCTGTTTTCACTGCTCCTATTCAACATGGTACTGGAAGTCCCAGCCAAAACAATCAGGCCAAGAGAAAGAAATAAAAGGCATCAAAATTGGAAAGAGGAAATCAAACTGTCCTTATTTGCTGATGATATGATCTTTAATAAAACCTAAAGTCTCCACCAAAAAAACTCTTAGATCTGATAAATTTAGTAAAGTTGCAGGATACAAAAATCAACGTACAAAAATTAGTAGCATTACTATACACCAATAATGAACTAACTCAGAAAGAAATCAAGAAGGTAGTTCAATTTAAAATAGCTACAATAAAGTAAAATACCTAGGAATAAATTTAACCAAGGTGGTGAAAGACCTTTCTGCAAGGAAAACTACAAAGCTCTGATGAAAGAAACTAAAAAAACAAATGGAAAGATATCCCATGCTCATGGGGTGGAAGAATATAATTAAAATGACCATATTGCCCAATGCAATCCCTATCAAATACTATGCAATCCCTACCAAATCCCAATGTCATTTTTCACAGAAGAAAAAAATACCAAAATTTGTATGGAACCAAAAGAGAGCCAGTATAGTGAAAGCAACTTAAGCAAAAAGAACAAAGCTAGAGGTATCATGCTATCTGACTTCGAGATATATTATAAGCCTATAATAACCAAAACAGCATGGTATTGGTATAAAAGCCAACACATAGACCAATGAAACAGAATAGTGAATCCAGAAATAAATTCATGTATTTACATCCAACTGATTTTCAACAAAGGCACCAAGAACATACACAGGGGAAAGGACACCTTCTTCAATAAATGGTGCTGGGAAAATTGGATTGCCATATGCAGAAAAATAAATCGGGACTCCTATCTTTCACCAAATACAAAAATCAACTCCAGGTGGCTTAAAGACTTAAACTAAGACCCTAAACTATAAGATTACTAGAAGAAAACAGAGAAAAACATTTCAGGACATTGGTCTAAACAAAGATTTTATGGCTAAGACCTCAAAAGCATGGACAACTAAAAACAAAGATAGACAAATGGGACTATACTAAAGTAAAAAGCTTTTGTACAGCAAAGGAAACAAAGAGTGAAGAGACAATCTCTTGAATGGGAGAAAATATTTGCAAAGTACTCATTTGAGAGGGAATATCGAGAATATATAAGAAACTCAAGTCAAGAGTAAAAATAAATAAATAATCTCATTTAAAAAGTGGGCCAAGGACATGAATATTTCTCAAAAGAGGACATACAAATGGCCAACAAGTATTAATATATGAAAAAAATGCTCAAAATCACTAATCATCAGGGAAATGCAAATCAATATAAGATATCATCTTACTTTAGTTAGAATGGCTATTATTAAAAGGACAAAAAATGACAGATGCTATCAAGGATCTTATACACTGTTGGTGAGAATGTAAATTAGTACAGTCACTATGGAAAACAATATGGAGATGTCTCAAAAAACTAAAAATAGAACTACATCAAAGGTATACCTGTACTGGCATGTTTATTATGGCAATATTCTCAATAGCAAAGATATAGAATCAACCTAAATGTCCATAAACAGGCAAATGGATAAAGAAAACATGGTATATGTACATAATGGAATACTAGTTGGCCATAAAAACAAGTGAAATGTCATTTGCAGCAAAATGGATGGAATTGGAGGTCCTTATGTTAAGTGAAATAAGCCAGACACAGAAGGACAAATTTTGCATGTTTTTACTCATATGTGGGAGCTAAAAAAGTTGATTTCATGGAGGCAGAAAGTAGACTGATACCAGAGGCTAGGAAAGGGGGATTAAAAGAGGTTAGTTAAGGGGTACAAACATCAGAGGTATAAATTCTGATGTTTGATAGAGGATAGAGTAGGGTGACTACAGTTAGCAACAATGTATTATATATTTCAAAGTAGCTAGAAGAGAGAACTTGAAATGTTCCCAACACATAGAAACAAATACTCAAGGTGATGGATACCCCAAATACCCTGACTTGATCATTATACATTCTGTTCATGCAACAAAACATCACATGTACCCCATAGATATGTAAAATATTATATATCAATAAAATCATTGATATAGACATAGTTTTTCAATCTTGTTCATATTCTTTATTTCACAAGGTATTATTATTAATCCTCATTTACAAATAAACAAATATCCAAGAGTCACTACTAAGTGACTCAGAGTCTTCTGATACCAAGTCCACCCCCCACCATGCTATGAAGAACAGGGTGTAAAGAGCATAGACTTGAGAACCTAGACCACTTGCTAACCCATATGACCCCGTAAAGCCTACTTAATCTTACTGTGCTGTTCTTTCCTGTTCTGAAATAGAATAAGATTATCCAGCTGGGAGTACTATTGTGAGGAGCTAATAAGACACTCTACATAATAAAGTACCTAGCACCGTGCTTAGCACATGGTAGATGCTCGACAAATGGTATCTCTTTGTGATCCTGAGTTTTTGAAACCTAATTTGGTTTCAAGTGAAACTCAATCTAGTTAAAGCAAAAAAGGAATTGTATTAATTCACATCATGGGTAAGTCCACCTAGTTTCAGGAGCAGGTACAGCCAGGGACTCAAGTGACCTCTCAGGACACTGAGTTCTTCTTTATCTCCTGGATTCATCCTCCAGCTGAATTTCCACATGTGGAGGCAAAGAATCAAAGCTCTAGGTTCACATTCCACCAGCTTAGCGGTCCAGGTGGAAGTGAGAACCCCTTTCTAGATAGTGCCAACCAAACTGGGAAGGCTCTCATTGGCCTAGCTAAGATCCTATGTCCATCTCTGAACCTATCACTATGGCCAGGGGAATGGAATCACACACAGTAATTGGTCAGGCAGGCCTGAATCACATACCTTATCTGTGGGTATAGGACAGATCAGCCTTCCCACTCCACCCCACAACCCCAAACCAATAAGTGTGCTACATATCTACGGACATTAATTCTCTTTCCAGGGTGTGATGATCTCTTTAAGCTGAATGGTGAGGCAAAGAAATTTGACAATTCACCTACTCTGTGTGAGGCACTCGTCTATTTCTCTCTTTCCACATTCTGTGTGTAAATGCACATGAACCCTCAGACACATGGGGAGCCTGCCAGATGCCAAGGCTAATGAGAATCTCATATAATCAATTGTTTATACGTTTCATAACAACAGTAATCCCTTCCTCATGGCTTCAAGTAGTTGTTGAAGCCCGGAGGAGACAACCTTTGTAAGAAATGTGGATAAAATTATATGTCATGGTAATTTTACTTATTGAATATTTTCTTGGTCATGAGTTTAGTAAAGAGAACAAGAAAACACAAACGAATGTTTCGGGAAGCCCCTGCGATGTTAGGCAGTGACTGATGGGAAAAGGCCAGTAGTGGGTTTGTATTTGCAAATGGCCAAACCCTGCAGATGGAGGTCTGGTCTAGCTGAGGGTCAGCCCCCCTTGGGGAGCCAACATGGGTGTAAATCAGATGCATGCCATTATTCATCCTTCAGGCCATTTTGTTGGATGTTTGGATTTAATTTGTGGGTGTCTTTTCCTTTTCCAAAAGCAGAGTTCAGAACATAGAGGAAATCTAAGGCTCCAGGATGTGCTGCTGAGTTGTGGCCTCTCCCGGGGCCTATTTCCCATCTTTAAGTATTTTCATGGGTGATTCTCATTATGTTCCAGGCGTGTTACACATGTGTGTCTCTCGCCTTAAAGGGCCAGACCTAGTTGCTCATTATCACTAATGAAAACAGTTTCTTTAGAGATTTCCCATGATCAAAAACTATAATAAAAAACTATAGTATGCTGGGTGCAGGTTTTGAATTCCAATCTGGCTTTGAATCCTCACCTTCCTCTACTTTTTCTTTTTCTTTTATTACCACATCATACTAAATAACTGATTTGTTATGTTTATTGGTTATGCCTGTGTTCCCCAGTTCCCCAGCACTAGGAGCTCCAGGAGGGCAGGCATCATTGTCTAGTTCACAGATATGTCTCAAGCACCTGGAACAGTGCCCGGTACTTTGAAGGCACTCAGTGAGTATTTGTTGAATGTGTGAATCTACCATTTAACATGGTTTCTATTTTCACCTTTAGGGTTTCACCCTGAGTATACTGAATTACATGGTTGACAGGGAGCAAGGCTTAATACAAGCATCTACATGTTCTCTGTTCTTTCCATCTTCTCCCTACTCCTTCATCTACCCAAAGAAGGGTTTCATCTTTTTGTATGAACTATACACCTGTTCTGAGGTCAGCATGCATTTTTTCCTACTTTGAGTTTAGTATATAAACTCTATGTGATAAGTTCTCTACCTTTGCTCTTGATACAAAAAGCTACATTTTGGAATTCAAGCAGAAGTTCTCTCTCAACAAAGCCTGCCTCTTGAAAATAAAACATCAAGAGTACTTTGGCTTTTAGATTACTATCTCTTCTGTGGACTTAAAAACTATTTTGAAACTCAGCTGAGCAACTTCTTCTTTGTCTTAGAGTATATCTGCTCTCTCCCTGAAATAGGACAAGTAAAAAGCTATTAATGCTACCTAGGTAACAGTGACTTCTCAGTATTTCAAAATAGCTCCATACTATATCCACTTCCATAACTGATCAACATCCCCCGTGTTGGACTCTTCTTTGCCTTGCAACACCTATATATGATTACCAAACTGGGGATTCTTTTTTCCTTCATGTCTTCACTTGATGCATGATGTACTCATTTCATTACCCAGCTCTTAGGAGGGGAATCTCCTACTGGAGGCTCATAAGCCAACCCCCATAGTGGGAAGTTCTGCTTCCTTCATGTTCAGACGCTGTGATCTAAAGTCTGTTTCCTTCCTAGTCTCACCTTAACTGGCATTCATCAACACAGATTTGCCTGGGAAGGCCAGTTTACTCTTACCTTATTTGCAACTACTGAGTGACCCTAAAAAAGTTCTTAAGGAGGATGCATACAGAGTGAGCAGCTTGACTAATCAAGACCAAATTACCTTTTGGTCCTGAGGGTGGGCCCAGCTTTCCTAAAGCACAGGGTTACATGTGAATGTATCAGGATTCTATTAACAAGAAAAACCTGGGGAAATGGCTGTTGCATATCCAAAGCAACCAAAAGTATCTACCACACCATCAATATTTCCTGCAGGGAAAGATGAATAGGTAGAGAATTCAACCCTATGGCTCTTATTTGTCTCATTACTTTTAAAATATTCTTGTTTATTTAAAAATTTGTATCTCTTCAGAAACAAAAACAAAGGTCCAAGCAGGAAGAGGTGATCTATTAAACTCCAAAGTGATGATGACTTATCAGATGTGCTTTCTGATGGTATAGATGGACAGACAGATACCTGGCATTCCCAAGGGCTGTGTGGGGTGAACAGGAGAAACAGAAAGAACCTTTCCTAGTGAAACATTTGGCAAATGCCCCTTAGGGCTCTTGATGTGCCAGGCACTGTGCCAAGCAGGATACCAAGGAGATGGGGCACAGACTCTGCTCCTAGGAATCCAGTCAGCCAGGATTCCTAGATCCAACCAGTCCAGGAGTCCAAGGCTGTCCGCATGGTTTGGGTTTCTGGCTGCCTAATGAGTGAGTATGGCTAGTTTTTCACCAGCAGAGAGACAGAGACAGAGGGTAATCTCTCTGCTGTCCCCCTTAGCTGCATGCATCTTGTTTCAACCCCTAGGTCTGTGGTCTTATCAGCAGACAAGGCCAGCAGCATCTGCCCAGTTCTATAACTAAGTTGGTTCAAATTTCTGCTCTCTAGCAGAGCACTGGGAGCATTTCTTCGGAATAATAGCTATAGAACAAAGCCTTAAACGAGGGCAAGACACAAGCTGGGAAAGGGGATGAGGGGAATAGATAGAGTTCCAGGAGGAATGAGCGTATGAGAAAGCACAGGATCAGGAGAGGGGCATGCAATCAAAGGGCTTGTCCCGATTTCCCTTGTAAGGCAATGGTAACACATAAAGAATGGATTCAAAGAGTCTCAAGACCTCAACACTATAAGCAGCAAAGTGCTGACACCATGAGCCCTTATTTAGTAGACATTTTGGGCTTTGTGGGTACATAAGATTAGGCACACAGGGTAGAATTTTATTATTGTCACTATGGTTAAAAGTAATTTGAATAAACTAGAAATCTAAAGAAAAAAATAAAGTAAATTCCTGGAAAAATTGACCACATCTATTATTAATGCCCAGTGGGTGAATCATTTAAGTAATTTACTACTGCCCATATGGATGCAAATATTTACCCATGCAGCAATAATTAATAGCATTGTCCAGAGAAACTTACCTCTACAGATGTAAACAATGGAAATTTATTGATGCTTCTAGTCAGTCACAAACCACCATTTTAGGCTAGAGTGCAGTGGCACAATCTCTTGGGCTCAAGCAATCCTGCCTCAGAGTAGCTGGTACTACAGGCATGCGCCACCACACCCCACTAATTTTTAGTTTTTTTGTAGAGGTTGGTCTTGAACTCCTGGCCTAATGTGGTCCTCTCACCTTAGCTTCCCAAAGTGCTGGTATTACAGACATTAGCCACTGCATCTGGTCCCATATTCTTTCCTGATGAGAAAAATGAACTGAACAAAGATTCTGTGACACAAGCCAGTAATTATACTGACAGGCACTGCTATTATCTTTTGTCCTTTCTAGCAGGCTAAAGTGCTTACACAATCAGGATAAAGTTATTATGTACCGTATAAATATGCTGTAACTGAGATACTGTGGGGTGAGGCTTCCAACCAAGAGAAAGTTCAAAGACTGAAGATGACCACTTCTGTGCCAAGAAAATTTCATATTTAAATTTAGAAATCATAGAGGGTGAAAATTAGAATGAAACACCTGACGATTATCCCATTTAAGGTGAAGACACGATATTAATAAATTCCTTGATATATTCCAAACATCTTGGGTATACAACCCAAGACAAATACCAAACACAGTGTACTCCTCCCACAGAAGATTGTGAAGCTTGATGACAATGATGGTATTAGGGTCTCTGAATTTTCCAAGCTTCTGAACAAAGCAAAGTCTGTCAAGATCTCCTAGGCTGAGGATGATTAATATGAAAATGGTACAAGATGTGAATATACTGTAGCAATATGGTTTAAAATTAGAACGTTGGCTGTGATGTGCAGACTGGAGACAATGAAACTAAGACGCAGGGACTGGGATGTAGATGTGTGGCATGACAAACAGTGCGAGCTCCTTGAGGACAGGAACTTGGTCAGTCTTGTTCCCTGTTACATCCTTAAGTTCTAGAGCCATGCCTGGCTCATAGTAGATACTTAATAAATGTCTGCTGAGGAACGAATGAATGCTGAATGCTGACTAATTGGCTGGCCCGCCCATCTCTGCATCCTGTCTCTCTTGTAATGTGCTTCCCTCCAACTTTCCTTTCACCCAGGGCCATGTGGTCTCCTCACCTTTCCCATGTCTCCCCTTCCTATTTACTTTTGTCTAGCCAGTTTATGGGGTTGCTCAGCAAACGTTTTGACTCCAATTGGGAAAACAAGCGCTTAGTGCCATCATTATCACCTGGCCCAGACTCTCAAAACAAGTCTGGTGTTGAAGAAAATGTCAACTGAAAGGGTTTGGTGTCTCCCCGCCCCAGCAGAATAAACAGGCTTACAAAACACTTGACACATCTGGATATGGAATCTGAGCCTCTTCATTACCCTTCCAGAGAAACCTCTCCTCAGCCCCTCTCAGAGCCACTTCCACCTGCTGTGGCTCTAGAACTCTCTAAGACAGCAGCTCCCTGTTACCTAAAACAAAATAAAAGTGGGAAACTAAAGGATACTTCAACTGGAGTTACTCTCTCCTAGAACTTTAGGATGAGAAAACCAGACTCAATTTCTTTATCTGAAATATGAAAGGGTTATTTTAGATTAGTGGTGTTCCATGAGTATGATCTGTCCTATAGCGTGCTGTGTTTTGCCTATTGTATTGGTTGGGGTTCTCTTGAGAAACAGAACGAAAAGAATATATATAGATGTGTAGGAGGGGATTTATTATGGGAATTGACTTACGAAATTATGGAGGCCAGGAAGTCCCACGATGTGCTGTCTGCAAGCGGGAGAGCCAGGGAAGCTGGTGGTGTAGTTCAGTCTGAGACCAAAGGCTTGAGAAGCAGGGAAGCTGGTGGTGTGACTCCGTCGCAGGCCCTAGCGGGCCACTGGTGTAAGTCCAGAGTCTAAAGGCCCAAGAACCTGGAGTTCTGGCGTCCATGGGCAGGAGAAGATGGACACCCCACCTCCAGCAGCCAGAGAGGATCTGCCTTTCCTCTGCCTTTTTGTTCTATCCGGAACCTCAACGGATTGGCCGGTGCCCACCCACATGGAGTGAGGGCGGATCTTTCTAACTCCGCCCACCAATTCAAATGCCAATCTCTTCCAGAAAAACCCTCACAGACACACCCAGATATAATGCTTTACCAGCAACTTGGGTATCCCTTAACCCAGTCACGTTGACACCTAAAGTTAGCCATAACAGCTACAGAAACAAACCCTTTTGATATGAATTAGTTACCAAAATTTAAAGAACAGGAGATTTCACAAAGCAACAGCAGCTGGAGCCAAGTCTGAACTACAACAGAATCACAGCTGGAGCTGAGCCACAGGTTCCCTCGCTAGTGGGGCTGTGTGCTCTCCCCCTTGGTCCTCGTTGCTCCCTCTTTTCTCCTACTTTGTTTAGGTCCCTGTGATATGTTGGGGTGGCAGGCCTGCCTGACTCTTTCACTGTTTTGCCTGATTCCTGTAGGGAGTTTGGGATCTCTGAAGTTAGTGACTAAGATCTTTTCTAGGTCTCTGACTTTGGGGTATTTTAATAAGTCACAGCTGAGCACTTGCATAATGTGTTCCCACTATCAGTGATACTCAAAATTTAAAGTGCCCACAAATGCTCTGAGGATATTGTTAAGATGCAGAGTCTAATCCAGTAGGTCTGGGGCTGGGCTGGAGCTGCCATCGTTCCATCAAGCTTCAAGGCCCCCTACTTGCCTCCAAATTCCCTTTCAATAGATTAGTGGAAATTAGGATCAGTCAGGGAGTGATATATACCAATACCCAGTCTGCATAATCAGAGATTCTGATTATTTGGTTTGGGGTGGACCCAGGTATTGTCTTTTTCGTTTTGTTTTCTTAACATCTCAGATTATTCTAATCTACCTCCAGGATTGAGAACAACCGCTACACTGAAGAGCACTAATCCTCAATATCAAACTTCAGTTTCTAGGCTGAATCGTTAGCTCTAATATGAAGACATTAAATTTGTGTGGTTTTCAAAGGCCAGACAGCAGCGATTACTGGGAGGTTCATGTGTGCAGAAGGGCCTCTCGGTTCAACCTCAGTTGAACCCCACTTTCCCACTCCTGTAAACTCCTTCAAGCTGCCGCTGCTCAGATTTCTGAGTCAGTTCTCTTTGTGACTTCATCTGCTGTCCTTGGCTTTGAGCCTCCAGGAATCAAACCTGGTTATATCTCTCATGCCTTGGCTCATTGGCCTGAAATTCTCAGCTCCAAAGTGAAAACCTAACAACCCTTTGCACACATGCCTCCTGCGCCTGTGTCCAAGGCCTGATCAGGTCTGGCACAGCTTCTCAAGTTCATTCCTTTCCACCCACTTCCCTGTTTCTATGAGGCTGCTTGTTCTGACCAAATGAAATCAGGTGTGGATGGCAAGTACCACTTAACTGCTCTTGAGTGGGACTCCCTGAACCTGCTCCCAGCCTGTGCCTCACTGTCCCTACTCCTCTGCTCTCTCATTAGCCCATTTTCTTTAGCGCACTAAGGGGAAGGTACTCATAGGACCATTCCTTCTTGCCCCGCCCCTCCTATGCATACACATACCTTTCCTCTTCCCTGGCTTCAAGACTGGAATCCATCTCTTAGTCTGGAGACCATTCATAAGGATATTTCACTGGAAAACATGGTGAAAAGCATTCTACACCTAACACTGCTTATACCTATCCACCTCACTTCCTCCAGGACATAGGGCTTTGTATTGCACAAACTACCAAGAATTCATGACCCTAAGCCTGTAGATAGGCAGTCAAGGAATGGGATATTAGAGTGTACAGGAGAGAAGTAACCCATTCCCTGACCACTCTGGACTCAGAACCCACCCTCTACACTTCCCTACTCCCCCAAGGCCCTTTAGAAGCCGAGAAGCAGCCAGAGTCTTGTTAGTTGTCCTGTTTGGAGACAGGTTGGCCTCTCCCCACCCCCAGGAAGGAAACTAGAACTAACCACTTCCTGGTGCCTATAGAAAACAGGCACATGGCCTTCCACGGCTCTCTTAGAACTATTGCTTCTTTCCTGGATGGGGAAAGAAGAGGGTAAGATGCATTGGCTCAGTTGTGGAGCTTGTACTCATCCACTAAAAAAGTTTTCTATTTTTCTTCCTTAGTTCCTTGTCCAAAATCTTCCATCTCCCAGCCAGGATGTTAGAATACAAAAGCCTATATGCTGAAAAAGGTTTTAATGAATGAATGAATAAATAAATACATGTGGTCAAATGGATGACCACAGTTTAAATGCATGCCCCTGTAGAAAGTCCAATAAATGTTTACTGAGTATCCCCACAGGCTAGGACTGGCCAATGGAGATAAAGTGGTGAATAAGATGGCATGGCCCTTGCTCTCTCCCAGCTCACAGTTCAGGGAGGACTACTTTGCACTCTTTAGTACACCAGAGCCTGTGCTCCTGAAGGCAACATTGTGTGGAGGGGAGCTGACCAATAGGCTTCAACTCACACGTCAGTGCCAGTCAAGGGAGAGTACCAGGCTGACAGTTCCATGACTACCTCTGGGTTCCTTGATCTAGAGTGATGCCCATATGGATAGATGGTGAAGGCAGAGCTAGTGCTGGTACCAGTTTCTAACATCCCAATATAGCTGAAACAGCATTAGACTAGGAACTGTGAGATCTGTCCTCTAAGCCTGGCTTCAAGCATTCCTAGTCACATGTCCTTGGGTGACCAGGCTTTTGGGAATACTATTAAATGTAGACTTACTTTCTCATTTTAGTAGTGCACATCCTCTTCCAGAAGCTTCCTGAGAAAGGGTGCAGGAGGGTAAATTTTTTGAGTCTTGGGATCTTTCAAAATACCATCAGTCTCTTTGTTCCCAAGAACAAAGAAGTCAATCACAGCATAAAAGACTGGCAGGAAGAATTCAGAATGGTAAAAGAAAGACTTAAATCTATGTAATTGTTATAAATGTATAACTGGATATAAATGTCAACAATTCTTAACAATTCTTAAAACCTTAAACTGAAACATGGATATTACAACAGAGAGGGATAGGAAATGACAAAGAAAGAACACAAAGGAAACAAAAACCGGAAAGAGAATTATAGAGTGAAAATTATGCCACCTCCACATTGTAAGAAACTGCTTCATTTTTGCATAGTTTTTAATGTTAAGTCTGGCACACTCTGATACCATTCTTATTCCCATTTAGATATCATAGGTGGCCTGTTTTTGCTCTCTAGCAGGTCTTAGGATGTCCTCTTTATCCTTGCTGTTCTGAAATTTCACCATGCTTGCCTTAATGTAGATCTTTTTTGAATTTATTATATGGACCCTTTAATCTGAAGACAGGTATCTTACAGTTCAGGGAACATTTCTTGTCTTATGTCTTTGGATATTTCATCCCCATTTTCTACATTATTTCTGGAACTTTTATTAATTATATATTGAATTTCCTCAATTAATTGTCTTTATCTTTTTTCCTCTCTTCCATCTTCTCTTTTGAGGCTACTTTCTGAGAGTTTTCATTAACTGTATTCAACCCTTCTATTGACTTTTTAATTTCAGCTTTTTAAAAATTTCCTATATATTTTTAAGACAGAGTCTCACTCTGTCACCTGGGCTACAGTGCAGTGGCATCATCATAGCTCACTGCAACCTCAAACTCCTAGGCTCAAGTGATCCTCCTGCCTCAGCCTCCTGAGTAGCTGGGACTATAGGTACACGCCACAATGCATGGCTAATTTTTCTATTGTTTTGTAGAGATGGGGGTCTCGCTCTTGCTCAGGCTGGTCTCGAGCTCCCGATCTCAAGTGACCCTCCTGCCTTGGCCTCCCAGAGTGCTAGGATTACAAGTGTGAATCACTGCACCTGGCCTAATTTCCTATTTTTTATAACAGCCTATTATAGACACAGTATTTTCTTTTATCTCTCTGTGCAAATTAATCATAGCACTTAAATATTTATATTTTAGCTTTCTTCTGCTTCCTGGAGTTTTTGTTTCCCCTGAGTTCCTTCTTTGTCATTCCCCATCCATCCCTGTTGTAATATCTGTTTCATTTTAAGGATTTAAGAATTGTTAAGAATTATCGTTGACATTTATATCCAGATACACATTCACAACAATTATATAAATTTAACTATTTGCTTTGCCATTTTCAATTCTCCCTGACAGTCTTTTATACTTTTGCTTCATCTTGATTCATCATTTAGTCAGCTGGAATATATCCTCAAGTCATTTTTTCAAGATGTAATACATAGGAAGTATATTTTTCAAATTTGTCTTTGTCTAGAAATGTACTTCTATTGCTTTAACAGAAAAAAAAGAGTATAGTATTCCTGGTTTATAAATTTTCCATTCAAAATCTTGTATACACAGCACCATTATTTTTCTGGCATTTACAGTTGCAGAAACAAATTGAACGTATGTTTAATTTTGTTCATTTATGGTTATATTTTTTCTGGCTAAATGCATGCAGATTTATTCACTTATCCTTGTAATTCAAGCTTAGCTAGATTTTTTTTTTAGAATAATTTTTGTCTGAACCAAGGGGCCTTTTACATCTACAAATTCAGAAATATTTTTCTTTCTTGAAAAGTTTTCTTTTTCATCATGATTTGGATTATTGCTTCTGTTCTAACTAGTTTCTACACTTGATCTTAGCTTAAAAAGGTTGAGAAGCAATTAACTGATTACTCTAGTTTCTTTTTCAGGAAATCTGTGATTCTTACTTGGCTCTCTCTATTCTCTGAATAATTCTTATCCACCAGCTATTCTCTCATTAAAAAATATTTATTCCTGAACTTTTCTCTATCTTCTGTAACAATTTGTAGGCTTATCTTCCACACTTCTGGCTTTAATTCCACCCTGTCATTTCTGTTGTTTACATGTCTGATGCAGATTTTAATTGTGCTATTGCAAGTATTATTTCCTTGCAGTTCTATTTTACCACTCCCAGCTCCCTTTTATTTTCCACATTTTCATTTTATGTTGTATCATGTGATTTGGTTGTTGCATCATTAGACCTTCAGTTCAGAATGTTCCCATCTATGGCTTTTTAAAAAAATTTTTTTATTATGGGTACATAATAGTTGTATATCTTTCTAGGGCACATGTGATGTTTTGATACAGGCATACAATGTGAATTTACCAAATTAGGGTAAATGGGGTACCCAATACCTCAAGCACTTATCATTTCTTTATATTGGGAACATTCCAATTCCACTCTTTCAGTTATTTTAAAGTATATCATAATTTTCTGTTGATTATAGTCACTTTGTTGTGCCTAGCAAATATTGTCCATTCTATCTAAATATCTAACTATATATTTGTACCCATTAACCATCCCCACTTTATCACCCCCTCCCTGCTACCCTTCCCAGCTTCTGGTAACCATCATTCTACTATCTCCATGAGAGCAACTGTTTTTAATATTTATCTCCCATATATGAGTGAGAATGTGCAAGATTTGTCTTTCTGTGCTTGGCTTATTTTACTTAGCATAATTTTCTCCAGTTCCATCCATGTTGTTGCAAATGGCAGGATTTCATTGTTTTTGTGGCTATATAATATTCCATTGTGTATATGTACCATAATTTATTTATTCATTCATCCACTGATGGACACTTAGGTTGATTCCATAGCTTGGCTATTGTGAATACTGCTGCAATACACATGGGACAGCAGGTATCTTTTCAATATACTGATTACCCCTCTTTTAGATATATACCCAGCAGTGGGATTGCTGGGTCATATGAGACTTCTATTTTTAGTTTGTTGAGGAACCTCTATATTGTTCTCCATAGTGGTTGCACTAATTTACATTCCTACCAAAAGTGTATGTAGGTTCTCCTTTCTTCACATCCTCACCAACATTCATTATTGCTTGTCTTTTTGAGAAAAAAATTTTTAATTGAGGTGAGATGATAACTCATTTTAGTTTTAATTTGCACTTCTCTGATGACTAATCATGTTGAGCATTTTTTCATGTACCTGTTGGTCATTTGTATGTATTCTCTTGAGAAATGTCTATTCAGATCATTTGCCCATTTTTTAATTGGCTTATTTGATTATTTTTCCTGTTGAGTTGCTGGAGCTCCTTATATATCCTAGCTATTAATCCCTTGTCAGACGGGTAGTTTGCCAATATTTTCTCCCATTCTGTGGGTTGTCTCTTCCCTTTATTGACTGTTTCCTTTGCTGTGCAGAAGCCTTTTAGTTTGATGTGATCTCATTCGTCCCATTTTGCTTTGGTTGTTTGTGCTTTGGAGGTATTACTTAAGAAGTCCTTGCCCAGACCAATGTCCTGAAGCATTTCCCCAATGTTTTCTTTTAGTACTTTCATAGTTTTGGGTCTTAGATTTAAGTCTTTAATCTACTTCAATTTATTTTTGTATATGTGATAAGAGCCTAGTTTCATTTTTCTTCATATACAGTTTTCCCAGCACCATTTATTAAAGAGACTGTCCTTTTCCACTGTGTGTTCTTGGCATCTTTGTGGAAGATAAATTTCCTATAGATGTGTGGATTTATTTCTGAGTTCTTTATTCTGTTCCATTCATTGATTTATGTGTCTATTATTTATGCCAGTATCATGCTGTTTTGGTTATGACAGCTCTGTAGTATAATTTGAACTCAGGTAATGTGGTTCCTCCAATTTTGTTCTTTTTGCTTAGGATGGCTTTGGCTATTCTGGTTCTTTTGTGGTTCCATAAAAATTTTAGACTTTTTTTTATTTCTGTGAAGAATGCCATTGGTATTTTTATGGGGATTGCATTGAATCTGTAGATTGTTTTGGGTATTATGGACATTTTAATGACATTGATTATTCCAATCCATGAGCATGGGATATGCTTTCCATTTTGGTTTTGTGTGTGTGTGTCCTCTTCAATTCCTTTCATCAGTGTTTTATAATTTTCATTACAGTGCTCTTTCACTTCTTTGGTTAAGTTTATTCCTAGATATTTTATTTTATTTGTCACTATTATATTAATAAATGGGATTACTTTCTTGGTTTCTTTTTCAGATTTACTGTTGGCATACAGAAATATTACTTATTTTTATATGTTAATTTGTGTCCTGCCACTGTACTCAATTTATCAGTTCTAATAGTCTTTCTGCTTGTGAAGTCTTTAGGTTTCTCTATAAGATCATATCATCTGCAAACAAGGATAATTTGACTTCTTCCTTTCCAATCTGGGTGCCCTTTATTTCTTTCTCTTGTCTGATTACTCTAGCTAGAACTTCCAGGACTACATTAAATAACAGTGGTGAGAGTGGGCATCTTTGTCTTGTTCCAGATCTTAGGGGAAAGGCTTTCAGGTTTTCCCCATTCAATACAATACTGGCTGTGAGTCTGTCATATATGGCTTTTCTCATGTTGAGGTAAGTTCCTTCTATACTCAGTTTTTTCACAGTTTTTATCATGAAGGGATGTTGAATTTTATTGAATACTTTTCCAGCATCAATTGAATGCTTTTTCAGCATCAATTGAAATTGAAATTTTCCTTCATTCTGTTGATAGAATCTATCACATTGGTTGATTTGCGTATGTTGAACCATTCTTGCATCCATGGGATGAATCCCACTTGATCATGATGCATAATCTTTTTAATGTGTTGCAGGGAAAGAAAAAGCAGTCTGGGGCCTGCACTAAATTCATGATGCAGTCAGGCCAAAAAGGCTGTAGTCCTTGGGCAATTCCTATAGCTGTGCTGGCTTGGAATCAGTGGACTTTAGATGCACATGATCCAGTGAGACACCAGCAGGGATGGCCAAGCCACTGGCTGTATCACTAACTTGGTATCCTGTATTATTGAAGATTCTAACAATTTTATAAAAATTTATTCTCACTGTAAGTCATTTCTATTCTTATGTAGTCCCTCTAAGTCATTAGTTCTAAAGGTATCAGAATTATCTGGGGAATGAATGGGGTTGACTTCTGGACCCATTCTGAGAGATACCAATTCAGCAGGCTATGCTGGTACAGATGGCATCCAGAACTCAAGGAGGTCCATGGTCCACTGAAGTGCAGGTTCCATCACCTTAGTTCTAAGAGATGGATGTCCACAGCATGCAGCACAATTGTTCTTTACTCACAGGCATGCATTCATTACTTTGGCTCTGCAGGAAATAGGTGTTAAGTTTTTTCCCTACCTCCAAGGCCTTGATCTCTGACATGCTAAACCAATTAAATACATTTAAAACTCTGATTCCCCCGCAAGTATGCTAACAGAGCTTTTTGTTCCTGCCCCTGTCTACAGTGCTGTGAGGAACCTAAATCAGCAATGCTCTACCACTATCAGTCCCTAGCAGAGCCCTACTTGAATAAACATGTGTTGAGGTGAAGAAGGGAGCCCACATCTATTAAAGGAATAGGGGTTTCCATGCTCAGCATGGTAGATACACTTTGTGTCTCTGAACAAAGTGGAAAGGGAAAGTAGAGAACAGTGCACAAGACCTTCCTCCCATCTCCCAGTTGAGCTGCCTTATGTTACAAGAGGAAGCACAGCTAGCTTTTGGATATTTTGCTGGATTATTTTCCCCTTCAATGTGGATCCATCAGCTACATTAAAAATCCCACTCAGCTTCCAGCAGAGGAGTTTTGTTTGTTGGATAAGAGGAATCTGATTCTGTACATTTTCATCTTTATTTGAGCTTTCACAAATATTTTTATCAAGTTGGAAGCTAACAGAGGCAGCATCAGTTGCTACTAGATAGCATATTCAATAGGAGTCAAAATTTATCATGAACAATCCAAAATGGGATGTAGGAAGCTTTGGAAAGGGGGAAAAAGTTGAAGGTAAGAAAATGAACTTTTTTTACCCAGTTGTTCTCATAATTATGCTCCAATACATGTGGTTTCAGACCATTCCTTTTGCTTGTCTATCTTTTCCTTTCTTTTTGTATATTAAAATGGATCTTTCCCTTATTTCTGTTCTTCCCTTTCCAACCAGACTGTGCCTAGGCAGAAATTTCATGGTCTACTTTCTCTAGTCCTAGAATCTTGGAGCCCTTTGGAGGCCTCTGTCTTGACCCCAGGGAGCTTACATAAACCTGCCTCGGCAGCAAGTGCCTTTCTCAGGTAGATGCAAATCCTGCAGCTCTATTAATTTCCTTTCTACCCACACACTTTTCCAATTACCTCCCCTGGCTCCTCATACAGCTGTCATCACTTAGGTATATATTTTGTGCTTATGTTACTTATGTTATTGTGTATATCCATTATATTTGTCCTACTTCCACAGTTATACTGCATACTCCTTTGACCAGAGGAACCCAGTCTTCTATTTCCTTTGTAACTGCTCACAGTCTGTTGTGTGTGCCCACACATGGAGGCCCCTCAAATTGAGATGATTACATGTTTCCTTTTGCACACACACCCCCAGCTATAATGACAGGGTTTTTTTCCTCTGTCGTTTCTGTTTCTTAATCATTTCTCATTTCTCTCCCCATTAACTTCAGTTCTACAAGGCTTTGGATAGAGTTTTGGTACTGGAAGTCAGAATACCTCTGTTCTTCTCCACTTGTATCTACTACCCTGTAACTTTATACAAGTCATTTAACATCAGTGAGCTGTGGACTCTAATGTATCTTTGTAAGGGGGGAATTATAATGACTTTCTTATAGGGTTCCTGATTGCTACTGCTAATAATGAGCTCATACTGTGTTCCTAACTCAGCTGAGATTTCAGAGCTTCTCATCAGTGATTTTTTTGTTGTTGTTCAACATTCCCCTGCCCCTGGGTCATTAGAATATACATAGACTGAGATGTCTCCCTGCTTTGACAGCAGGTGGGCACAGCTCTTCAAATAGAAAGCCCCTGGTCTGAAACAAGTCACAAGAAACATTGTTTACAGGATGTTTGAGAGCTCTGGAGGCCAGCAATACCTCTTCTCAGCACATTGGTTCAAAGGGTGGAATTGAAAAGGACCTCCCAAATGATATAGGCAAAGTTCTTCTGTATAGAGAGGAGGGCTACAGCCCAGAATTCAAGCTCCCACTTACATTCCCTGACCAAAACCAAACCTTTCCCAAATTCTCAAATTGATTATACTACTACAGCCCCAGTGCAGTCATACAATTATCTTCTATGGCTGCCATTTCAATCCAAAAGACTGTGTACTTAGCCTTTATTCTAGAGTTGCTTGGTGGTGTCAAATTCCTTCCAGTAATAGCATTGGCTTTTCCAAAGTCTGATTCCAAATGAATCATATATGGTGTTATTTCTGAAATTGACATCAATTGATGTTAGGCCTGGGATTTATATAATAGCTATTTATGAATACCATCCCAGTATAACCTTCCCTCAAGCCACAGTGTCCTCTCCAATGAAGGTTGAGTGCAATTCTAGGTCTCTGTTGCTGACCAGAGCCCCATTCAGTTTCTAGACATTCAAATCTAGGTATTAGCCCAGAGCCTGGTACCAAGTAGGTCGTCAATAAATATTTGTAGGGTAAAGGCATACATGAGCCCCATGAAGTATCTTGATGAAAAATTATTTTCTAATTCCAGTTTGAAGTATATGGAAAGACTGGTTCTCTCCCCCAGATAGCAAGTAATAAAAATGGTCAATTTCCTCATTCTCAAATGTGACTTGGGCTGGGATGCAAAGAGTTCCAATTTGCCAAGCACTCTTGTTAACTTGATTCTCCCCTTGCAGTTTCTTTTGGTGCCAGCTCCAATTGGCAGTTCCTGGAAGTTTCCAGCAACAGCATCTCCTGATGGTGGTAATTACTGTTGGCTGTCCTGGGAATGGCAGCCACTCCTATAAAATCTTCTGTGTCTTTTATGTCCCTGAAGATGCTCCATGCAACTTATTCAGCACCATTAATACATAGAAGTCCAAAGCTGGAGCACTGCTATTTGAGCAACTTCCATTTGTTACTGCTCCAAGTCCTCTGCTGCCTTGCTGCTCAAAGTGTGGTCCATGGATTGGAAGCACTGGAACCACTTGGGAGCTTGTTAGATATGCAAGATCTTGGACAGCACCCCAGACCTACTGAAACACAATCTGCATTTTAACAAGATCCCAGGTGTTTCCTATGCACACTAAAGTTTAAGAAACATTTCCCCACTACAATTCTGATTCAATAGGTCTAGGTCTAGGGTGGAGCCCCAAATTCTCCATTTTTGAACAAGGTCCCAGTGATGTTGATGCAATTGGTCCAGGGACCACCCTTTAAGTAGCAAAGCTTTGGATGCATTAGGGAAGAGTGTGTTAACTATCCACTCACCACCATCATCACCATCATCTGTCACTGCTACCAAAGGCAAGGCACAGATAACTGGTGTTCTCCTGCCTAAGGATAAAGTTTCTCAGTTCTAGCTACATACCAGAATCATCTGGGCAGTTTTTGACAAAACTGACACTCTAGCCCATCCCCAGAGGATCTGGATTGAATGATGCGTGAAGGGACTCAGGCATTGGAATTGTTCAGCAATCTCTTAGGTGATCCTAATGGATGGGGAACTATCAGGCTAGGAAGAGCTCTTAAAATTAAAAACAGCACTCTGTGCCTCCCCACTTCCACCAAATTCTCTTACCTCTCCTGAAGATCTAATCTCTTGTGTCTGGAAGATTTTAGTTAAATTCCTAATTCTCCTTTAAGTGCCAACCATCCTCCCCATGAACACAAGTATACTTGTGTAAATCAAATTCTAGCAGACCCTTAGTAGTATTCTAAGAAAACTCTAATAGTGACTTGAGGGTGCACTGACAGATGGTTTCCCTTCATAAACTTCACCATGAAACTAATTCTGAAGAGTGCCATTCTTAAAAAAACAAACAAACAAACAAACAAAAAACCCCAAGAGGGGCCCTGATCCTATAGAAACCTCGTCAAGGTCTTCCCACTTCACAGGTTGAGAAGAATTCCCTAGGAAAAAATAATTAAGATTTTGCTTTCTGTATTTTTCTGAGATTCTTCTTCAATCTTCATACTGGTTATCAATTTTTTCCCCACATCACTTGCTATCTTTTATGTCTTGGTGGTCTTCTCAGGGAATTCCTGCAGGAGTTCCTTGGTGCCTCTCTTCATTCCTGAATGCAGTGTTCGAGTTAGAGAATGTGGATTAATTACTTCTTTTCTGCTCCAAGCCCCAAAGCAATTGACACGTAGACAAAGGAGGCTGGGGCCAAGAAATGCTGATAAAGCTAGACTGGAGAGCACAGCTAGCAGAGGCCCTAGTAGGCTCCTAAGACTTCTCACACAGCCCTACTGACCTTTCTGAACCAAACTGCTGGCCCTGCCTCTGCCAGGGCAAAGTCCGAGCCTATGAAACTTCCAGAGACAGAGAAAGCTCATCTTGAGGATGCTTCTTGGAAAGAGAGAGTGGAAAGGGTTGAACCGCAGGTGTCTAGCCCTCCATCCCAAACTCACTGGAGAAGCAGAATGAAAAGAGAGGAAGTCATCCCGCTGTAGGTTCCGGAGGGGAACTTCAGAGGGAGACTCCCTACAGGCGGCGCCAATCTTGTGCAGAGCTCGTCGGGAGGCGGGTGGCTCGGCTGCAAATCCTGATTGGTCCTCCAAGAAGCAGTAATGAAACAACTGGCCAATCAGGCTCTCCCCACTGGGCTGGTCTTTTCAGAGATAGGTCTTGTGAGGTCGACCTGAGGGCACCATTGGCCCACTGTCCAGGGTGACTGTGGTCTCACCAGATGTGATGGGCTTGGGGAGGGTTCTGTTGGTTTCCATTTGCAGTAGAAATGTGGAGTGTTTTAAAAGAAATATATTTCCCTCACACTTAGTCACATTCAGCCAGCGGCATTATGTGTGGGCCAATGAGACCTTGAAGCTGCTATAACTGCAAGAAGAGTTGCTCAGTGCCAAGCAGTTTTCCAGTAAAATAGTTTAAAAAGGAAGGGGGTGGGGTGGGGAGGAATACAATGATAACCAAAAGAAGGGACAGGATTTAAGAAGTTACTGGAAAAGACCGCCGAACCTAATTCCAAAGAAACAATACGAATCAGAGACCCTCTGTGCTGTACTGACTGGAAATGTGGCTGAGGCGAGGAGGGGTGGAGGGAGACGGGTGGCCACAGAGCAGGGAGGGCTTGGGGTTCACAGTGGATACATTGCTGACATTTAGCCAAGACCCAGCTAATTGCTCATGATTGTTTTCTCTTTTCACATTTACTCATCTAAGCTGGGGATGTCTCCCAGGCACTACAGATATAATTAGAGTTGGGTTTCTGTCTCAGACTTGGGCTCCTCTTTGGAAAATCCGCAAAAGTATAGAAATCTTTGGTTTTAAAAATATTCAAATGATTTCCTAGAAGCGTCCTTAAAGTCAAAAGGTGTGTACGTTTCACAAGAATTTATTTTCTAAAAATGAAAACTAAAAGAAAATGGAAAGTCAGTACCATGAATGGTGCAGAAAAATGGAGGCTGAGTAACTAGTCTATATAATTAATTACAGAAGGTATTGCTGTTTTCACTACCAAGTAGACCTGGAGCCCCTGTAAGCTAATTAATGCAGTTAGAAGCTGTCAGGGAGGTAGTAAGGGGAACGAGACCTGTCTAATCCATGGCCATTAAACAAGCCCTGTGTTAGGGATTATGTGTTTGTTTTCTTTTCTTTTATCCCTCTGAGCAAAAAGACTTAAATTGTAAGTGGGGACTTTTCACAGCACAAAATTTGCGTCATATGTTTAAAAGCTGAGGCAAAATCATTTTTCGGCAGAAGTTGTGCAGCCAAGTCCTGGTATGTGTCCTCCAGTAGAGGGATGGTTCTCAGGGAGATTTACCACATGATGCATCCAGTCAGTCTGCTGACTCATTTTGGACTAGGCACTGGGAACTAGAACCAGGTTCAGAAAGGTACAGAGCTTGCAAACATCCTCAGGGATGGGTGCTCACAGCTGGGATGCCCTACCTGCCCACAAACATGGTCCAGGCCACAATGGACCTATAATACTGTCCCCTCTAAAAACTTCTGGACACTCAACAGTTCACCTCATGGTTTACCTGTCTAAAACTTAATCTCCTTTTTCTTAAAGTACATTTCCCAAGCTTCACATTAGTCTCTTTTGTATTTGTGATGATTTTCCCAAATACGTTTGAGAGGAGATGAAAGAAATTTTAAACTAAGTGGATCTCCCATGCAAACTAAGTTGGCTTCATCTATCTACTCATTAAACTTAGAACCAGAAGATTGAAAAGAGCCTAAATGTCAATCAATACAACACCCTGGTTACAGATCCACTGCAGATATGAAAAACCACATGGGCATACGACTCATTCTTGAACAGGTCTGAAATCGCTCAACTTCACTGAGAATCACTCAAAGCACTGCTGCAACTTTTTACAAAAGTCTTTTGGTTAATTAGCAATATTAAAGAAAAATGGAATTTTTTATGAACAGAGAAAATAATATTCAAGTTTATATCAGAGCAGAAGTCAGCTTTTCTATTCTGTGAATAACATTTGCACCTGAAGCCAGTAAATGTCCCATTCAAGTCTGAGTTTATAAACACTTTGATATATCTGAAACACACATATATACAGAGAGAGAGAGAGAGAGAGAGAGAGAGGGAGAGAGAGAGATTTCTCACCAAAAATCCCATTGAATTGTCTTCAGAATGCAAGCCGTAGGTCCATGAAGGCATATGGTTTAATTTCAAGAACTTACTGAGGCTTGGGCTGGTATGTAATGTACATGTTTCCCTAACCCTGTTTGTTTTTGCTAAAATATGTAATGATATCCTTAGGCTTGTGCCTAAGCTGTGTCCACTACTGGAGTTCTGGTGACCAGCTAGGGCAGCCTCCCCAGACCCACAAGCACAAGGACTGTGGGCCCTTCTGAGTGAGTGAAGGGAACAGAGATCAGGAGGAACTTGCCTCAGTCAGAAAATCTTGGTTGTAGAAAGGATGGGATGTTGGGCCACCTACGTTTATTTAGTGGCCTGCCCCCACTGGACTTGGTCTCAGTTCTGGGGGAAATCAGCTGGTAGTAAACACTGAGAAAAGATCTATGTGCTGAGTATTTGTTGTTTTGTCTGCCCAGAACAACAGTACCATCCTTTTAGTAGGATTCTGGTTGGGCTGTCAACCACAGTTCCTCATCTGCTGGCCACAGTCATTGGTCCAGTGATGGGCATATGACACAACCAAAGTCAATGGGCTCTTCCCTAAGATGTTCCTAACCAGAGCTCTCTGAATTCTGTGCTTGTGAAGCTTTGAGACAATAGGCCCAGGGCTCATGATAGTGTCCAAGTTTCTAGCCTCATGGGTACAAGCTAAGGGAATAAAGTTAACACACAGAAACAGGGACAAAACATTGAAAGAGAAGGAATGAGTTCCCTAATGTTTGAGACTCTGAATCTGCTGGCTGCTGAGGCAAGTTCTACCCACTGCCCTTTCCCTAATGTGGTTACGTCAATCAAGAAACACCTCTCCCTTTGGTTAATTTAGGTTTCCAAATTAAAAATTGGGTGTCTCTGCCACTCTGTAGAATGTTGGGGGCACAGACTGCACTGTTTGGAAGCTTCTCTAACAGAGGATTCACAAAAACCAACTTGCCTTGCACCATTGTAAAACCTATGCATTGGATATGGGTAGAACATATAATTTATCATACAAACCAAGATGCTTCTGAGAATAAAAAGAGTGCTATTAAAATTATATCAGGACAACAGGCATAAGCTAGAAATTTATGGCCACTTTAGTGAAGGATCTAATCTGGTGTGTATATTGGGGTTGTGCCTAACATAACAGTGGCAGAGACCATAATACCTGGTGGGGAACCCAGCTGGAATGGACCATTCATGAGCTCAGATGAACACTCAAGAAAACCTTTGGTGGCATTTGTGCAAAGTTTGAGCTCCTCTACTATTCTGGTGCTGTTAGCATGACTCTGTTTGTGCCCTTGGCTGACCAGACATGAGGATATTCAGGTTACAAACAGGAAAAAAAGAAAAGTCTGGCTAGCTTTCTTCTGGAACACAGACTTACTGCTCAGCAGATGGACCATGTGCTTGCTCTGAGAAAGTGTCTCTGATGCCCTGGGTGGGCCTCCAACAGCCACATTTGCAGGAAGTGACATTGGCCCTTTGTCCATAGTTCATTAGGCCACTGTAGGCCCTGATTCAAGTTGCACCAGTCAGGTTCTTCCTCCCAAGATTTAGGACGAACTAATAGCCAGTTAATCTTCATGTGTCTGGGAAGGTAACATGTTGATCCAGGAGCCTTGGGGCAGCCACATTCTGCAATGTGAACAGAGAACCAGAAAAAGCTGTCTGCAGAGAAAAGGAGAAGCAGATGTTCTAAGAGCAGCAGAAACGAGAGGTGGAGTTTGTTCCTGGGTTGCTGACAAGCCTCCCAGGCCTTCGTTCTTCAGATTGAGCAGTGTTCCTGCTCCTGGGCTCCAGGAGACACCCTTTATTCTTATACCACCCCCATGCTCTGCTTAAGCTAGCCCAAATTGATTTCTATTTCTTTCCTCCAAAAGTGTCTGAACTAATACCGGAAATATCTTTTTGATGATTCTAGAGCTCATATATTCTCTAAACAGTTTATGGGTTAACCATTTCCCTCTCTGTACCTTACCTTCAAATCCCAATACTGATTGTTCCTTCTCTAACTGAAGCAGCAGCACATTAAAGGAAAATATAAAAAAAAAAAAAAAAAAAAAGGAAAGATTGTCCCTGTACTTTGAAGCCACATGGGATCCAGGATCCACATGAACTTGATTAAGACAAGAGACAAACAAATAAACATTCAGGGGTGCCTCCTTCACATACAGTATTTCATCACATGGTACCAGCGTGCAGAATTGAGTTGTCAAGAATGCTCTGACTAACTTGCTCACTCAATTTTTCCTAAGGTAGACAAGTGCTGAAACACAAAGATTCATGAAATTCTAGCTAAAATATACAGAGCCGCTTCTAGGAAAAATTGGGAAATAAATGGAATTTGTTAATGTTTCCCCAACTCCACTCTCTGTGTTTTTCTCCCATTCAAGGCTCCACATTTCCCTCCTCACTTCCCCCAGAGGAAAGCTGTCTGACAAACTAAATTACTGTGAAGTGTTACTGACAATCTGTTACTCCTATTGGGTGTATTTGCATTTTTTAAGTCTAGAGAGGACAATTCAAAACCAAAGAAATGATTCACTAATGTTAGCTTTTTTGCTCCAATGCAAATTGGTATAGGAGCTATTTTGGGGGATGTCTAATTGTTCTGAAAACTTCTCTACTTACATATGAAGCCAGCAGTGACCTTGATAAATAAGGTGAATGCAAAATAGACTGACAAAATTCAGAACACTTTTTTGTAGTCAATCTTAAGGAATTTTACCTTTTACTTCCTTTTTGGAGGCCCAAATTCCAAATCAGAAGTTGGGAATGGAAAAAGAATGATTGGAAAGCAAACCATACATAAGCTGGAGTGAACAAGAATCTTCAGTGCTTCTTTGTGTGTGTGTGTGTGTGTGTGTGTGTGTGTGTTAGAATTGGCTAAAGGAATGTCTAAGTTGGGGTTGGGGGAGCAGAGGAGACACACACCTCAACAAAGGTATAAGCTCCTAGACTAGAAAACCATGTCACCCAGTCAGAGAAAAGGAACCAGTCTTACGGATGGCCCTACAGGTCTCAACTCCCTCGTCTGTAGCGTGAAAGAGATGCACTTCTCTTGCAAAAGAGCAGCTGGGTGGGCAGCCAGCAAACCACAGTCCCTCCTCCGCTGCCAGGCTGTCTAGCAGGAGTGACCAAGCTACACTTAACAAGCCATTGCCCCCACAGGGAGGAGAGCCAGAGATACCTGCCTGCCTTTAACAATGGCACAAGGATGGGAGCCCTGATCATTCCCAGGAGAATGGCACTGACTAGAGAACAGTGGAACCCTGCCCTGCAGAGAGGGAAGTGCTGGAGACTCCAGAAAGGCCTATGGGTCATAAAGGGTGACTGCATTGAGTGCTCGCATTTGCCTGTTGATGCCAAGGACGCAGTGTGGCATCAGAGCTTGGTAATGAAAAGTCCATGCCTTACTTCACTTGGAACTGGAGCAAGCCATCCTGTTCATTCCTTGCTCAGAGAGATGGATCCTTAAGGAAGGTTACATCTTACAATTTACGGCAATGAGTGGTTGGTGTGGAAAGTATGTAGGAATATCAAAAGTGAAACCATATCAAAAAAGAAACATTTGATGCTATAAAATGTACAATAAAAAAAAGTTTAAAAAAAAAGTGAATCTAAGGGTGGGCACTTATGGCCTGGAGTCTATGCCCGTGGCACTTCCAATACACCAGACAATGTAAAATTGTACGGCTGCTATGGAAAACAGCATGGAGTTTCCTCAAACTATTAAAAATAGAATTATCATATGATCCAGCAATTCCACTTCTGGGTATCTATCCACAAGAATTGAAAGCAGGATCTTGAAGAGCTGTTCGCACACGCATGTTCATTGCGGCATTAGTCACAACAGCCAAGAGGTGGAAGCAGCCGAAATCCGAACGAACAAAATGTGGGATATGCACACAATGAATTGTTATTTAGCCTTTAAAAACAGAGAAATTGTGTCACATGTTACAACATGGATGAACCTTGAGGACATTTTACTAAGTGAAATATGCCATTCACAAAAAGACAAATACTGTGTGATTCCATTTACATGAGGTATCTGAAACTCGCAGACTTAGGAATGGCGGCTGTCGGGGGCTGAGGGGAGGGGAAGCAGGAAGTTTAACAAGTATAGAGTTTCAGTTTTGCAAGATGAGAAAGTTCTAGAGAGCCAATGTGCAATGATGTGAATACATGTGACACCACAGAGGTACACATTTTAAAATAGTTAAGATGGTCATTTTTATGTTATGCATATTTAATCACAATTAAAAACAAACCAAAAACCCCAACAAGTGACCTGCGAGGAGCAAGGAGAGTTTCCTTTTTCGGGGGGGGGGGGAGCTGGAGCAGGACCACCTAGAAGTAGTTTTCCCCAGGAGTAGAGAGGGTGGAGAGGGTCAGCAGGTGTCTACCTGATGTGGGGAAATTGACACATTTAACAAAACCAGGGCTGACTCTGGGCCGGTTTCTGTTTCAGGAGCAGCCCCCGAAGGCGCCCCAGTCCTGGGCCTCCTCCTTCATTCGCTGGAAGTAAACAGAGATGGGAGGCTCCCTGTTCTGGGAAAAAGCTAATCAAATGATCCAACTGCTCCTCGTCTGCAACCCCGAGAGAGGTACCAGGAAATACAGTTTTGGCTGCGAGGAGGATGGCCATGAATAAGGGAGGCTGTCACGGAAAACCTCTCCCCGGCCTCCCAGCTCGGGCCAGGCCTCGGCCTTCGCACGCTGCCCCAGAGTAGGTATCAGCCAGGGAGCTGGAGTTAGATCCAGGCTCAAGCAACACAGGCATCCAGCCTCCCGCCTCTGCACTTTGGGAGAGAAACTGTCTTCTCTCCCCATTCTATTATTTAGTGTTTGGGAAAGGACCCAAAGTTAGCTAGGAGGCTGGGAGCTGGGAGTCACTGCAAAGGTGGGTCATGGCATTAAGAGAACGGTTACGAAGCTTGTAGATCCAAACCCCCACAGATAGCTTTCTGCCGTGTTCCCAAGTGCCACTCTTGGCTGGGATAGCAGGGAGGAGGAGGACTGCAGAGGGAGATGCTTCTCCCTCACTGGGAAGTGGTGTTCCTGGGACCCCCTGTTTCAATCTTCGGTAAGGAACCATTTCAGAACAACTGAAGTCGCTGGAGTCACTGATAATTACATAAATTTTCTTTTCTTTTTTCACTTAAAACTCTTACGTCTCCATCCACAAGGCCCCATTTTTAGTAGCACACTGAGTCCTGCCAACATCCCGGGGCTGATTTGGTCTTTACACTTCTAGGAATTTCCAAGGACCTGGGGGGTTTAGGCTGCCAAGACGGATGTGAACGTGTGTGACAGCAAGGAGCTTCTAAGGTCTGAAGATCGGAAAGGTCAAGGGTCAATCTCTCCTAAGCTCCAAAGAGCAAGCAGCCCCCTCTCAGGTCCTTTCCCGTGAGTTCTTCTCTAACCTCTTGAAAACAAGATCCCCACTTCACCTCCGCCACAAGGTGACCCAGTGCCAGTATTGTTATTACTCGCTCTCACCAGTCCCCAGGGCCACGTCAATGCAGCATCCAAAAAGGCAAGCATTTGGAACTCCAAAACCCCCCAGAGATGGCAACAGGACTCTGTGATGATGTGGTTTATGGAGTCTCATTTTTTAAAATCCAGCATACTTACAATGAATGATGCTGTGGAAAAATAATTGGATTTATCCCAACTCCTTTGCTATTTATTGTCTTGGATGGCACTAAGGTTATATCGGAACATAGCCATAAGGAGAAAAGGCTTTGGAACAACTAAAACACATTTTCCCCCCAAAGTGAATCTGTAGTTAACCCTTTGTACGATGTAAGCAATGTGACTCTTGCACAGTGTTTTCAAAATATTGAGACAAGATTAACAAACGCAAGTCATTTTATGCTCTGAATTGAGGCTACCTTCATTATTTGGTAGTGCCTGCCATTTTTACAAGAGGATCTCTGATAGCCAAATCCTACTTTTTGTTGGCTTAAGACTCCAGGTCTCAAGACTCAGGCCTTTCCTTCCCTCCCATGGGTAAGGACCCACCATGCAGAGACGTGGAGAGTCTTCCTTTGGCCTCTACTGTCTGCAGGAAGCCAGCCCAAGGAAGCATGTTACACTAAGCCTTGTTTTACTGTGGCTGGCTTAAATGTGTGCTTGTGATTTAGGACCTCAATATTTGCAGCTCCTAAACTGTCATCTCAAATTCCAGCTGGTGGGTGAAGGTAATAAAACTACTCAAGGATCAAGACAGTTGATTACAGCAGGACAAAATCTGGCACCCATTTCACAGGCAAGATCCTGCAGTTAGAACTTTTATTCCAACTGACCACAGGTCAACACCTGGCACGACTCTTTCAAGGGTCTCCTGAGAAGTTTGCAAAGCTCCCAAATCTAGTGGATCGTGGCTCAGTCAATGATATCAGATGTGAAGTTGTTCTTCCTGCCATGAACCCATCTTTCATTAAACAAGATGGGCTATACTGGGCCAATTATTTGCTCAATTTTGCACAGTGCTGTTTAAGGATGCAACAAGAAATCTGCTCTCAGATCTCTGGGAAACATTCAAATCAAAGACTGCAGAGATCAAAAGTTCTTGAAAAAGCCATCTGGGAAATTTTGTGTGTTGACAAGCTTGCTCTTGAAGCTCACATACACTTGCAAGATGACAAGCAGATATCATAGACTTCTGGGAAAATTCAGCACCACACTACAGCCTGACAAAAGCCACAAGCTTTTTAAGGTCATATATCACCTACCAAGGCAACACCTGCACTCATCCCCAACCACACAGTCAATGGTTTTTATGGGAAATAGAGTTAACACCTTGATGATGGTCTAGTGATACGTTGGTTAACAAAGAAAAAATAAGCAACAATTATAAAAATAGCCACCATTTATTAAGTGCCTGGCATGTTTAGCTTTGCTGAGCTTTTAATATGCACCATGCAGTAGATCTTCATAATTCTATGAGGCATATATTAACATATTTACCTGATAGATAATATTAATACAATTTATGTTGAGAGAAGTAACTTGTTCCAAGACATAAAGCTTTTAAAAGGCATGGCAACAGCACTGAAGAAATGTCATTCTTCATCTTTCAGAGCCATAGCCATTGGATGTTTTTCATATTGTTTTCAGTAGTAGTGGCAACCTTCTTCTCACCCATTACATCTCAGTCAAATGTGCCTCTTCTGTGTGAAGACCACCCTGCCTTCTCTGTGCATGTCCTTTTCTCAATATCCCAAGACGTTTTATACAGAACTTCAGGAATGCATTAATCTTATTTTAATAGTAATTATTTGTATAATTTGTATGTCTCCTGTTGAAGACTGAGAATTTCTTGAGGGCAAGATCCATGTCTCTGTGGCTTGTGACTCTAAGACTGACATAGTGCTTGGCACAGTTAACCCTCAAAAACTCTTGCTGAATGGATGGACAAGCAAAGAGAGCCCAGATCCCTAGGTAGCATCATCTTTTCAATAGTGGCAAAGTATTAAATTGAGCCATATGAAAATGCAATTTTTGCAAGTCAAAAAAAGTCAACTCTGGACACTTTTGTGCACATCAACCTTATAAATCTATTATAGTAGGTGTGACTATTCAGAAATGTGGTTGGTTTTCAAACAGATGTATTAAAATTCACACATCTAAATGAATGCTTTAAAAACCTGCTGTCACACTTTATTGAGAATCTCATTTATTTTTATAGTTCGGAAATATTTAGTCCTATATATTCATTCAAAACCAGCTGGTCTTTGGAAGTCCTTTCATTACACAAGGCATTTGTCACAAGATGTTTGGCATGCTTGGAAGGACAGTATCATATAACGGTTAAGAATGACTTCCTAGCTATTTAACTAAGGCCAGTTACTTAACTTCTCTATTATTTCCTAATCTGCAAGAGCAGGTTCATAATAGTGTTAGTCTCAGGGGGTTGTCATAGGGATTAAATGAGGTAATACACACGGCTTAGAACAATGTTCAGGACATGCTATGAGTTCAGTGGGAGTTAGTTGTTGTTATTGCTGCTATAGAAATTCAGCTATATGGAATGCACGTATGTTGGAATAGCGATAGAGTGCATGAGTGGTCAGTAACAGAGACTAAATGAATGAGTAATGATCACAACACAGACTGTATTTGTACCGAGATATTTCCCTGATAGAATGTGTAAATCAAGAAATTTCTCCAAAGAAAATGAAGTGCATTAAGAGTGAATTTAGAGTTTTCTGGGTGTCTGAAGCCTTGTCATTTATTTCTCCATATGGTATCCCAGCACTTAGATTTCTGCTGGTGTCCTCTGCAATCCGATGTCCCCTTATTGTACAAATCCAAGTCCAGCTGTGGTATTTGAAAATAATCAAACTGGCGTCACCAATCCCTTTCTTCCTTTCTTTCTCCCCAAAGTTCCTTTCTTTCAAACAGTTTTGAAATTCCATTACTAAATTTCCTCTTGCCTTTTAAATATATTACACATTGTGTTACGTATTTGTGGTTGAGATAATCACATGGATCCATTTGTTTTAAATTAAATGAGTTTAAGCTACAAAATTCTCCCAGTGTCCTGGTAAAGGGCTGCTCTGCATACAATGCGAGCAGAGCCTAGAGCCAAATAATTAGGAACTAATTTGTCAGAATATAACCTGCTGGCAACTTTGAACACTATCTGCCTAAATTCCTATGTAGAGATAAAGTTCAGATTCCTGGAAGTTCAACACAACCCAGTAGCAAGGAGTATGTTAAAGTTAACGGGACCACTTCTAAATTATAACCAGATATAAGGCCCTTTCTTTGTCTTCTGTGTTGGGTACTGTCTGACATTGTTCCTAAACCAACTGCATGTTTGGGGACAATTAAATAAAGAAATTAGGTCCACTGTATCCTCTACTGCAAAACAAAAATGAAGGAAAAAGGACAAGCTCTGCAGAGATACAGTACAGGAACTAATTATCCAGAGCAAAGTAGCAGCAACAGCCTAAAGCACCTTACCCCCCCCTTTATTCAAATCTATTTGGAAAAACTGCATATTTATACATACATATGTATAGATATATTTTGCATAAATTTAAATAGCTTACCATAATGCAGAGAGTTGTTCCAAACCAATATTTGAAGTTTAACTTTAAAACATATACCTCATGTAGATACCTGAAAGCGATACAAGTAGATCTACCATTTGATCCAGCAATCCCACTACTGGGCATCTACCCAAAAGAACAAAAGACACTCTATAAAAAAGACACCTGCACTCGAATGTTTATATCAGCACAATTCACAATTGCAAAGTAGTGGAAACAACTAAAGTGCCCATCAATACACGAGTGGATTAATAAAATGTGGTATATGTATACCTTGGAGTACTATTCAGCTTTAAGGAGCAACGGTGATATAGCACCTCTTGTATTTTCCTGGATGGAGCTGAAACCCGTTCTACTAAGTGAAGTATCACAGGAATGGATGGACAGGCACCACATGTACTCACCAGCCAATTGGTATTAGCTGATCAACACCTAAGTG